>CAXDIG010000226.1:0-50448 GCA_963989225.1 Dromius quadrimaculatus
ATGCTTCGACTCTGTAAATCTGCTCAGAAGCAAGATTTTGCTTCAAAAGTGCGTTATATAGCAGAATCTAGCACTAAATACATCATATTCCGTGTTATTAGAGTGCTATTTCAGTTTCACAAACTTTGGAATAAGTCGAATTCACGCTTTTCCGCGCAGATTTTCACAATCAAAAAGTTCAATATTCCTATTCAAGACCTCATAATATGTATGATTCTATTGACAAAAACATCATATATCGTGTTTTCAGAGCGCTATCTGCAGTTATATGAAGTTTGAAATATGTCAAAATTACCACATTCTGAGCAGTTTCGAAGTTTCGTAAATCACATAAATCTATCCGATACAACATAATACGCATGAATCCGTCCTCAGATGCACATAATTTTGCGTTTCCAGCAAGTTATCGGCGTTTTTTTCTGAGTCTCGTTGAGAAATTTATGACTCTGTAAATCTGCTCAGAAGCAAGATTTTGCTTCAAAAGTGCGTTATATGGCAGAATCTAGGACCAAATACATCATATTTCGTGTTTTTTGAGTGGTATTTGCAGTTTTAAAAACTTTGGAATAAGTCATAATCACGCTTTTCTGCGCAGATTTTCACAATCAAAAAGTTCATATTCCTATTCAGGACCTCATGATATGTATGAATCTATTGACAAAAACATCATATTCCGTGTTTTCAGAGCGCTATCTGCAGTTATATGAAGTTTGAAATTAGTCAAAATAACCACATTCTAAGCAGTTTCAAAGTACCGCAAATCACATAAATCTATCCAATACAACATAATACGCATAAATCCGTCGTCAAATGCACAAAAATTTGCGTTTCCAGCAAGTTATCGGCGTTTTTCAGATTCATGTTGAGAAATTTTTGACTCTGAAAATCTGCTCAGAAGCAAGATTTTGCTTCAAAAGTGCATTATATGGCAGAATCTAGCACCAAATACATCATATTTCGTGTTTTTAGAGTGCTATTTGCAGTTTTACAAATTTTGGAATAAGTCGAAATCACGCTTTTCCGCGCAGATTTTTCACAATCAAAAAGTTCATATTCCTATTCAAGACCTCATAATATGTATAAATCTATTGACAGAAACATCATATTTCGTGTTTTCAGAGCGCTATCTGCAGTTATATGAAGTTTAAAATAAGTCAAAATTACCACATTCTGAGCAGTTTCAAAGTATCGCAAATCACATAAATCTATTCAATACAACATAATACGCCTGAATCTGTCCTCAAATGCACAAAATTTAGCGTTTCCAGCAAGTTATCGGCGGTTTTTCCTGAGTCTCGTTGAGAAATTTTCGACTCTATAAATCTGCTCAGAAGCAAGATTTTGCTTCAAAAGTGCGTTATATGGGAGAATCTAGCACCAATTCATCAATTTCGTGTTTCAAGAGTGCTATTTGCAGTTTTACAAACTTTGGAATAAGTTAAATCACGCTTTCCCGCGCAGATTTTTACAATCAAAAAGTTCATACTTCTAATCAGAACCTCATTATATGTATGAATCTATTGACGGAAACATCATATTTCTTGTTTTCAGAGCGCTATCTGCAGTCATATGAAGTCTGAAATAAATCAATATTACCACATTCTGAGCAGTTTTGAAGTATCGCAAATCACCTAAATCTATCTAATACAACATAATACGCATAAATCCGTCCTCAGATGCACAAAATTTTGCGTTTCCAGCAAGTTATCGGCGTTTTTTCTTAGTCTTGTTGAGAAATTTTTACTCTGTAAATATGCTCAGAAGCAAGATTCTGCTTCAAAAGTGCGTTATATCGCAGAATCTAGCACAAAATACATCATATTTCGTGTTTTTAGAATGCAATTCGCAGTTTCAAAAAACTTTGGAATAAGTCGAAATCACGCTTTTCCGCGCAGATTTTCACAATCAAAAAGTTCATATTCCTATTCAGGACCTCATAATATGTGTGAATCTATTGAGGAAAACATCATATCTCGTGTTTACAGAGCGCTATCTGCAGTTATATGAAGTTTGAAATAAGTCAAAATTACCACATTCTGAGCAGTTTCAAAGTATCGCAAATCACATAAATCTATCCAATACAACATAAGACGCATGAATCCGTCCTCAAATGCACAAAATTTTGCGTTTCCAGCAAGTTAGCACCAAATACATCAAATTTCGTGTTTTAAGAGTGCTATTTGCAGTTTTACAAACTTTGGAATAAGTTAAATCACGCTTTCACGCGCAGATTTTCACAATCATAAAGTTCATATTCCTATTCAGGACCTCATAATATGTATGAATCTATCAACGAAAACATCATATTTCGTGTTTTCAGAGTGCTATCTGCAGTCATATGAAGTTTGAAATAAGTCAAAAATTACCACATTCTGAGCAGTTTCAAAGTATGGCAAATCACATAAATCTATCCAATACAACATAATACGCATGAATCCGTCCTCAGATGCACAAAATTTTGCGTTTCCAGCAAGTTATCGGCGTTTTTTCTTAGTCTTGTTGAGAAATTTTTTACTCTGTAAATATGCTCAGAAGCAAGATTCTGCTTCAAAAGTGCGTTATATCGCAGAATCTAGCACAAAATACATCATATTTCGTGTTTTTAGAATGCAATTCGCAGTTTCAAAAAACTTTGGAATAAGTCGAAATCACGCTTTTCCGCGCAGATTTTCACAATCAAAAGTTCATATTCCTATCCAGGACCTCATAATATGTATGAATCTATTGACAAAAACATCATATTCCGTGTTTTCAGAGCGATATCTGCAGTTTTATGAAGTCTGAAATAAGTCAAAATTACCACATTCTGAGCAGTTTCAAAGTATCGCAAATCACATAAATCTATTCAATACAACATGGTACCCATGGACCCGTCCTCAAATGCACAAAATTTTGCGTTCCAGCAAGTTATTGGCGTTTTTTCTGAGTCGTGTTGAGAAATTTTTGACTCTGTAAATCTGCTCAGAAGCAAGATTTTGCTTCAAAAGTGCGTTATATGGCAGAATCTAGCATCAAATACATTATATTTTGTGTTTTTAGGTGCTATTTGCAGTTTTACAAACTTTGGATTAAGTCGAAATCACGCTTTTCCGCGCAGATTTTCACAATCAAAAAGTTCATATTCCTATCCAGGTCCTCATAATATGTATGAATCTATTGACAAAAACATAATATTCCGTGTTTTAATAGCGCTATCTGCAGTTATATGAACTCTGAAATAAGTCCAAATTACCACATTCTGAGCAGTTTTAAAGTATCGCAAATCACATGAATCTATCCAATGCAACATAATACGCATGAATCCGTCCTCAAATGCACAAAATTTTGCGTTTCCAGCAAGTTATCGGCGTTTATTCTGAGTCTCGTTGAGGAATGCTTCGACTCTGTAAATCTGCTCAGAAGCAAGATTTTGCTTCAAAAGTGCGTTATATAGCAGAATCTAGCACTAAATACATCATATTCCGTGTTATTAGAGTGCTATTTCAGTTTCACAAACTTTGGAATAAGTCGAAATCACGCTTTTCCGCGCAGATTTTCACAATCAAAAAGTTCATATTCCTATTCAAGACCTCATAATATGTATGATTCTATTGACAAAAACATCATATATCGTGTTTTCAGAGCGCTATCTGCAGTTATATGAAGTTTGAAATATGTCAAAATTACCACATTCTGAGCAGTTTCGAAGTTTCGTAAATCACATAAATCTATCCGATACAACATAATACGCATGAATCCGTCCTCAGATGCACATAATTTTGCGTTTCCAGCAAGTTATCGGCGTTTTTTCTGAGTCTCGTTGAGAAATTTTTGACTCTGTAAATCTGCTCAGAAGCAAGATTTTGCTTCAAAATTGCGTTATATGGCAGAATCTAGGACCAAATACATCATATTTCGTGTTTTTTGAGTGGTATTTGCAGTTTTAAAAACTTTGGAATAAGTCATAATCACGCTTTTCTGCGCAGATTTTCACAATCAAAAGTTCATATTCCTATTCAGGACCTCATGATATGTATGAATCTATTGACAAAAACATCATATTCCGTGTTTTCAGAGCGCTATCTGCAGTTATATGAAGTTTGAAATTAGTCAAAATAACCACATTCTAAGCAGTTTCAAAGTACCGCAAATCACATAAATCTATCCAATACAACATAATACGCATAAATCCGTCCTCAAATGCACGCAATTTTGCGTTTCTAGCAAGTTATCGGCGGTTTTTTCTGAGTCTCGTTGAGGAATTTTTGACTCTGTAAATCTGCTCAGAAGCAAGATTTTGCTTCAAAAGTGCGTTATATGGCAGAACCTAGCACCAAATACATCATATTTTGTGTTTTTTAGAGTGCTATTTGCAGATTTACAAACTTTGGAATATGTCGAGTTCATATTCCTATTCAGGACCTCATAATCTGTATGAATCTATTAACAAAAACATCATATTTCGTGTTTTCAGAGCGCTATCTGCAGTTATATGAAGTTTGGAATAAGTCAAAATTACCACATTCTGAGCAGTTTCAAAGTATCGCAAATCACATAAATCTATCCAATAAGAACATAATATGCATGAATCCGTCGTCAAATGCACAAAAATTTGCGTTTCCAGCAAGTTATCGGCGTTTTTTTCAGATTCATGTTGAGAAATTTTTGACTCTGAAAATCTGCCTCAGAAGCAAGATTTTGCTTCAAAAGTGCATTATATGGCAGAATCTAGCACCAAATACATCATATTTCGTGTTTTTTAGAGTGCTATTTGCAGTTTTACAAACTTTGGAATAAGTCGAAATCACGCTTTTCCGCGCAGATTTTCACAATCAAAAAGTTCATATTCCTATTACAAGACCTCATAATATGTAAAAATCTATTGACAGAAACATCATATTTCGTGTTTTCAGAGCGCTATCTGCAGTTATATGAAGTGTAAAATAAGTCAACAATTACCACATTCTGAGCAGTTTCAAAGTATCGCAAATCACATAAATCTATTCAATACAACATAATACGCCTGAATCTGTCCTCAAATGCACAAAATTTAGCGTTTCCAGCAAGTTATCGGCGTTTTTCCTGAGTCTCGTTGAGAAATTTTCGACTCTATAAATCTGCTCAGAAGCAAGATTTTGCTTCAAAAGTGCGTTATATGGGAGAATCTAGCACCAAATTCATCAAATTTCGTGTTTCAAGAGTGCTATTTGCAGTTTTTACAAACTTTGGAATAAGTTAAATCACGCTTTACCCGCGCAGATTTTTACAATCAAAAAGTTCATACTTCTAATCAGAACCTCATTATATGTATGAATCTATTGACGGAAACATCATATTTCTTGTTTTCAGAGCGCTATCTGCAGTCATATGAAGTCTGAAATAAATCAATATTACCACATTCTGAGCAGTTTTGAAGTATCGCAAATCACCTAAATCTATCTAATACAACATAATACGCATAAATCCGTCCTCAGATGCACAAAATTTTGCGTTTCCAGCAAGTTATCGGCGTTTTTTCTTAGTCTTGTTGAGAAATTTTTTACTCTGTAAATATGCTCAGAAGCAAGATTCTGCTTCATAAGTGCGTTATATCGCAGAATCTAGCACAAAATACATCATATTTCGTGTTTTTAGAATGCAATTCGCAGTTTCAAAAAACTTTGGAATAAGTCGAAATCACGCTTTTCCGCGCAGATTTTCACAATCAAAAAGTTCATATTCCTATTCAGGACCTCATAATATGTGTGAATCTATTGAGGAAAACATCATATCTCGTGTTTACAGAGCGCTATCTGCAGTTATATGAAGTTTGAAATAAGTCAAAATTACCACATTCTGAGCAGTTTCAAAGTATCGCAAATCACATAAATCTATCCAATACAACATAAGACGCATGAATCCGTCCTCAAATGCACAAAATTTTGCGTTTCAGCAAGTTAGCACCAAATACATCAAATTTCGTGTTTTAAGAGTGCTATTTGCAGTTTTACAAACTTTGGAATAAGTTAAATCACGCTTTTCTGCGCAGATTTTCACAATCAAAAAGTTCATATTCCTATTCAGGACCTCATGATATGTATGAATCTATTGACAAAAACATCATATTCCGTGTTTTCAGAGCGCTATCTGCAGTTATATGAAGTTTGAAATTAGTCAAAATAACCACATTCTAAGCAGTTTCAAAGTACCGCAAATCACATAAATCTATCCAATACAACATAATACGCATAAATCCGTCCTCAAATGCACGCAATTTTGCGTTTCTAGCAAGTTATCGGCGTTTTTTCTGAGTCTCGTTGAGGGAATTTTTGACTCTGTAAATCTGCTCAGAAGCAAGATTTTGCTTCAAAAAGTGCGTTATATGGCAGAATCTAGCACCAAATACATCATATTTGTGTTTTTAGAGTGCTATTTGCAGATTTACAAACTTTGGAATATGTCGAAATCACACTTTACCGCGCAGATCTTCACAATCAAAAAGTTCATATTCCTATTCAGGACCTCATAATCTGTATGAATCTATTAACAAAAACATCATATTTCGTGTTTTCAGAGCGCTATCTGCAGTTATATGAAGTTTGGAATAAGTCAAAATTACCACATTCTGAGCAGTTTCAAAGTATCGCAAATCACATAAATCTATCCAATAGAACATAATATGCATGAATCCGTCGTCAAATGCACAAAAATTTGCGTTTCCAGCAAGTTATCGGCGTTTTTTCAGATTCATGTTGAGAAATTTTTGACTCTGAAAATCTGCTCAAGAAGCAAGATTTTGCTTCAAAAGTGCATTATATGGCAGAATCTAGCACCAAATACATCATATTTCGTGTTTTTAGAGTGCTATTTGCAGTTTTACAAACTTTGGAATAAGTCGAAATCACGCTTTTCCGCGCAGATTTTCACAATCAAAAAGTTCATATTCCTATTCAAGACCTCATAATATGTAAAAATCTATTGACAGAAACATCATATTTCGTGGTTTTCAGAGCGCTATCTGCAGTTATATGAAGTTTAAAATAAGTCAAAATTACCACATTCTGAGCAGTTTCAAAGTATCGCAAATCACATAAATCTATTCAATACAACATAATACGCCTGAATCTGTCCTCAAATGCACAAAATTTAGCGTTTCCAGCAAGTTATCGGCGTTTTTCCTGAGTCTCGTTGAGAAATTTTCGACTCTATAAATCTGCTCAGAAGCAAGATTTTGCTTCAAAAGTGCGTTATATGGGAGAATCTAGCACCAAATTCATCAAATTTCGTGTTTCAAGAGTGCTATTTGCAGTTTTACAAACTTTGGAATAAGTTAAATCACGCTTTCCCGCGCAGATTTTTACAATCAAAAAGTTCATACTTCTAATCAGAACCTCATTATATGTATGAATCTATTGACGGAAACATCATATTTCTTGTTTTCAGAGCGCTATCTGCAGTCATATGAAGTCTGAAATAAATCAATATTACCACATTCTGAGCAGTTTTGAAGTATCGCAAATCACCTAAATCTATCTAATACAACATAATACGCATAAATCCGTCCTCAGATGCACCAAAATTTTGCGTTTCCAGCAAGTTATCGGCGTTTTTTCTTAGTCTTGTTGAGAAATTTTTTTACTCTGTAAAATATGCTCAGAAGCAAGATTCTGCTTCATAAGTGCGTTATATCGCAGAATCTAGCACAAAATACATCATATTTCGTGTTTTTAGAATGCAATTCGCAGTTTCAAAAAACTTTGAATAAGTCGAAATCACGCTTTTCCGCGCAGATTTTCACAATCAAAAAGTTCATATTCCTATTCAGGACCTCATAATATGTGTGAATCTATTGAGGAAAACATCATATCTCGTGTTTACAGAGCGCTATCTGCAGTTATATGAAGTTTGAAATAAGTCAAAATTACCACATTCTGAGCAGTTTTCAAAGTATCGCAAATCACATAAATCTATCCAATACAACATAAGACGCATGAATCCGTCCTCAAATGCACAAAATTTTGCGTTTTCCAGCAAGTTAGCACCAAATACATCAAATTTCGTGTTTTAAGAGTGCTATTTGCAGTTTTACAAACTTTGGAATAAGTTAAATCACGCTTTCACGCGCAGATTTTCACAATCATAAAGTTCATATTCCTATTCAGGACCTCATAATATGTATGAATCTATCAACGAAAACATCATATTTCGTGTTTCAGAGTGCTATCTGCAGTCATATGAAGTTTGAAATAAGTCAAAATTACCACATTCTGAGCAGTTTCAAAGTATGGCAAATCACATAAATCTATCCAATACAACATAATACGCATGAATCCGTCCTCAGATGCACAAAATTTTGCGTTTCCAGCAAGTTATCGGCGTTTTTTCTTAGTCTTGTTGAGAAATTTTTTACTCTGTAAATATGCTCAGAAGCAAGATTCTGCTTCAAAAGTGCGTTATATCGCAGAATCTAGCACAAAATACATCATATTTCGTGTTTTTAGAATGCAATTCGCAGTTTCAAAAAACTTTGGAATAAGTCGAAATCACGCTTTCCGCGCAGATTTTCACAATCAAAAAGTTCATATTCCTATTCAGGACCTCATAATATGTGCGAATCTATTAAGGGAAACATCATATCTCGTGTTTACAGAGCGCTATCTGCAGTTATATGAAGTTTGAAATAAGTCAAAATTACCACATTCTGAGCAGTTTCAAAGTATCGCAAATCACATAAATCTATCCAATACAATCATAATTACGCATGAATCCGTCCTCAATGCACAAAATTTTGCGTTTCCAGCAAGTTAGCACCAAATACATCAAATTTCGTGTTTTAAGAGTGCTATTTGCAGTTTTACAAACTTTGGAATAAGTTAAATCACGCTTTCACGCGCAGATTTTCACAATCATAAAGTTCATATTCCTATTCAGGACCTCATAAATATGTATGAATCTATCAACGAAAACATCATATTTCGTGGTTTCAGAGTGCTATCTGCAGTCATATGAAGTTTGAAATAAGTCAAAATTACCACATTCTGAGCAGTTTCAAAGTATCGCAAATCACATAAATCTATCTAATACAACATAATACGCATGAATCTGTCCTCAAATGCACAAAATTTTGCGTTTCCAGCAAGTTATCGGCACTTTTTCTGAGCCTCGTTGAGAAATTTTTGACTTTGTAAATCTACTCAGAAGCAAGATTTTGCTTTAAAGTGCGTTATATGGCAGAATCTAGCACCAAATACATCATATCTCGTGTTTTTAAAGTTCTATTTGCAGTTTTACAAACTCTGGAATAAGACGAAATCACGCTTTTCCGCGCAGATTTTCACAATCAAGAAGTTCATATTTCTATTCAGGACCTCATAATATGTATGAATCTATTGACAAAAACATCATATTTCGTGTTTTCAGAGCGCTATCTGCAGTTATATGAAGTTTGAAATAAGTCAAAATTACCACATTCTGAACAGTTTCAAAGTATCGCAAATCACATAAATCTATCCAATACAACATGGTACCCATGGACCCGTCCTCAAATGCACAAAATTTTGCGTTTATAGCAAGTTATCGGCGTTTTTTCTGAGTCTCGTTGAGAAATTTTTGACTCTGTAAATCTGCTCAGAAGCAAGATTTTGCTTCAAAAGTGCGCTATATGGCAGAATCTAGCACCAAATACATCATATTTTGTGTTTTTAGGTGCTATTTGCAGTTTCACAAACTTTGGATTAAGTCGAAATCACGCTTTTCCGCGCAGATTTTCACAATCAAAAAAGTTCATATTTCTATCCAGGACCTAATAATATATATGAATCTATTGACAAAAACATCATATTCCGTGTTTTCAGAGCGCTATCTGCAGTTTTATGAAGTCTGAAATAAGTCAAAATTACCACATTCTGAGCAGTTTCAAGTATCGCAAATCACATAAATCTATTCAATACAACATGGTACCCATGGACCCGTCCTCAAATGCACAAAATTTTGCGTTTTCCAGCAAGTTATTGGCGTTTTTTCTGAGTCTCGTTGAGAAATTTTTGACTCTGTAAATCTGCTCAGAAGCAAGATTTTGCTTCAAAAGTGCGTTATATGGCAGAATCTAGCATCAAATACATTATATTTTGTGTTTTTAGGGTGCTATTTGCAGTTTTACAAACTTTGGATTAAGTCGAAATCACGCTTTTCCGCGCAGATTTTCACAATCAAAAAGTTCATATTCCTATCCAGGTCCTCATAATATGTATGAATCTATTGACAAAAACATAATATTCCGTGTTTTAAGAGCGCTATCTGCAGTTATATGAACTCTGAAATAAGTCCAAATTACCACATTCTGAGCAGTTTTAAAGTATCGCAAATCACATAAATCTATCCAATGCAACATAATACGCATGAATCCGTCCTCAAATGCACAAAATTTTGCGTTTCCAGCAAGTTATCGGCGTTTATTCTGAGTCTCGTTGAGGAATGCTTCGACTCTGTAAATCTGCTCAGAAGCAAGATTTTGCTTCAAAAGTGCGTTATATAGCAGAATCTAGCACTAAATACATCATATTCCGTGTTATTAGAGTGCTATTTCAGTTTCACAAACTTTGGAATAAGTCGAAATCACGCTTTTCCGCGCAGATTTTCACAATCAAAAAGTTCATATTCCTATTCAAGACCTCATAATATGTATGATTCTATTGACAAAAACATCATATATCGTGTTTTCAGAGCGCTATCTGCAGTTATATTAAGTTTGAAATATGTCAAAATTACCACATTCTGAGCAGTTTCGAAGTTTCGTAAATCACATAAATCTATCCGATACAACATAATACGCATGAATCCGTCCTCAGATGCACATAATTTTGCGTTTCCAGCAAGTTATCGGCGTTTTTTCTGAGTCTCGTTGAGAAATTTTTGACTCTGTAAATCTGCTCAGAAGCAAGATTTTGCTTTAAAAGTGCGTTATATGGCAGAATCTAGGACCAAATACATCATATTTCGTGTTTTTTGAGTGCTATTTGCAGTTTTACAAACTTTGGAATAAGTCATAATCACGCTTTTCTGCGCAGATTTTCACAATCAAAAAGTTCATATATTCCTATTCAGGACCTCATGATATGTATGAATCTATTGACAAAAACATCATATTCCGTGTTTTCAGAGCGCTATCTGCAGTTATATGAAGTTTGAAATTAGTCAAAATAACCACATTCTAAGCAGTTTCAAAGTACCGCAAATCACATAAATCTATCCAATACAACATAATACGCATAAATCCGTCCTCAAATGCACGCAATTTTGCGTTTCTAGCAAGTTATCGGCGTTTTTTCTGAGTCTCGTTGAGGAATTTTTGACTCTGTAAATCTGCTCAGAAGCAAGATTTTGCTTCAAAAGTGCGTTATATGGCAGAATCTAGCACCAAATACATCATATTTTGTGTTTTTAGAGTGCTATTTGCAGATTTACAAACTTTGGAATATGTCGAAATCACACTTTTCCGCGCAGATCTTCACAATCAAAAAGTTCATATTCCTATTCAGGACCTCATAATCTGTATGAATCTATTAACAAAAACATCATATCCAGTGTTTTCAGAGCGCTATCTGCAGTTATATGAAGTTTGGAATAAGTCAAAATTACCACACTCTGAGTAGTTTCAAAGTATCGCAAATCACATAAATGTATCCAATACAACATAATACGCATGAATCCGTCCTCAGATGCACAAAATTTTGCGTTTCCAGCAAGTTATCGGCGTTTTTTCTGAATCTCGTTGAGGAATTTTTGACTCTGTAAATCTGCTCAGAAGCAAGATTTTGCTTCAAAAGTGCGTTATATGGCAGAATCTAGCACCAAATACATCATATTTCGTGTTTTCAGAGTGCTATTTGCAGTTTTTCAGAAACTTAGGAATAAGTCGAAATCACGCCTTTCCGCGCAGATTTTCACAATCAAAAAGTTCATATTCCTATTCAAGACCTCATAATATGTATGAATCTATTGACAAAAACATCATATTTCGTGTTTTCAGAGCGCTATCTGCAGTTATATGAAGTTTAAAATAAGTCAAAATTACCACATTCTGAGCAGTTTCAAAGTATCGCAAATCACATAAATCTATTCAATACAACATAATACGCTTGATCCTGTCCTCAAATGCACAAAATTTTGCGTTTCCAGCAAGTTATTGGCGTTTTTTCTGAGTCTCGTTGAGAAATTTTTGACTCTGTAAATCTGCTCAGAAGCAAGATTTCGCTTCAAAAGTGCGTTATATGGCAGAGTGTAGCACCAAATACATTATATTTCGTGTTTTTAGAGTGCTATTTGCGGTCTTACAAACTTTGGAATAAGTCGAAATCACGCTTTTATGCGCAGATTTTCACAATCAAAAAGTTCATCTTCCTATTCGGGACCTCATAATATGTATGAATCGTTTGACAAAAACATCATATCTTGTGTTTTCAGAGCGCTATCTGCAGTTATATGAAGTTTGGAATAAGTCAAAATTACCACATTCTGAGCAGTTTCAAAGTATCGCAAATCACATAAATCTATCCAATACAACATAATATGCATGAATCCGTCGTCAAATGCACAAAAATTTGCGTTTCCAGCAAGTTATCGGCGTTTTTTCAGATTCATGTTGAGAAATTTTTGACTCTGAAAATCTGCTCAGAAGCAAGATTTTGCTTCAAAAGTGCATTATATGGCAGAATCTAGCACCAAATACATCATATTCCGTGTTTTTAGAGTGCTATTTGCAGTTTTACAAACTTTGGAATAAGTCGAAATCACGCTTTTCCGCGCAGATTTTCACAATCAAAAAGTTCATATTCCTATTCAAGACCTCATAATATGTATAAATCTATTGACAAAAACATCATAATTCGTGTTTTCAGAGCGCTATCTGCAGTTATATGAAGTTTAAAATAAGTCAAAATTACCACATTCTGAGCAGTTTCAAAGTATCGCAAATCACATAAATCTATTCAATACAACATAATACGCCTGAATCTGTCCTCAAATGCACAAAATTTAGCGTTTCCAGCAAGTTATCGGCGTTTTGCCTGAGTCTCGTTGAGAAATTTTCGACTCTATAAATCTGCTCAGAAGCAAGATTTTGCTTCAAAAGTGCGTTATATGGGAGAATCTAGCACCAAATTCATCAAATTTCGTGTTTCAAGAGTGCTATTTGCAGTTTTACAAACTTTGGAATAAGTTAAATCACGCTTTCCCGCGCAGATTTTTACAATCAAAAAGTTCATACTTCTAATCAGAACCTCATTATATGTATGAATCTATTGACGGAAACATCATATTTCTTGTTTTCAGAGCGCTATCTGCAGTCATATAAAGTCTGAAATAAATCAATATTACCACATTCTGAGCAGTTTTGAAGTATCGCAAATCACCTAAATCTATCTAATACAACATAATACGCATAAATCCGTCCTCAAATGCACAAAATTTTGCGTTTCCAGCAAGTTATCGGCGTTTTTTCTGAGTCTCGTTGAGAAATTTTAAACTTTGTAAATCTGCTCAGAAGCAATATTTTGCTTTAAAAGTGCGTTATATGGCAGAATCTAGCACCAAATACATCATATTTCGTGTTTTTAGGGTTCTATTTGCAGTTTTACAAACTTTGGAATAAGACGAAATCACGCTTTTCCGCGCAGATTTTCACAATCAAAAAGTTCATATTCCTATTCAGGACCTCATAATATGTATGAATCCATTGACAAAAACATCATATTTCGTGTTTTCAGAGCGCTATCTGCAGTTATATGAAGTTTGAAGTAAGTCAAAATTACCACATTCTGAGCAGTTTCAAAGTATCGCAAATCACATAAATCTATCCAATACAACATGATACCCATAAATCCGTCCTCAAATGCACAAAATTTTGCGTTTCCAGCAAGTTATTGGCGTTTTTTCTGAGTCTCGTTTAGAAATTTTTGACTCTGTAAATCTGCTCAGAAGCAAGATTTTGCTTCAGAAGTGCGTTATATGGCAGAAACTAGCACCAAATACATCATATTTCATGTTTTTAGAGTGCTATTCGCAGTTTTACAAATTTTGGAATGAGTCAAAGTCACGCTTTTCCGCGCAGATTTTCACAATTAAAAAGTTCATATTTCTATTCAGGACCTCATAATATGTATGAATCTATTGACAAAAACATCATATTTCGTGTTTTCAGAGCGCTATCTGCAGTTATATGGAGTTTAAAATAAGTCAAAATTACCACATTCTGAGCAGTTTCAAAGTATCGCAAATCTCATAAATCTATCCAATACAACATAATACGCATGAATCCGTCCTCAAATGCTTGAAATCTTGCGTTTCCACCAAGTTATCGGCGTTTTTTCTGAGACTCGTTGAGAAATTTTGTACTCTGAAAATCAGCTCAGAAGCAAGATTTTGCTTCAAAAGTGCGTTATATGGCAAAATCTAGCACCAAATACATCATATTTTGTGTTTTAAGAGTGCTATCTGCAGTTTTACAAACTTTGGAATAAGTCGAAATCACGCTTTCCCGCGCAGATTTTCACAATCAAAAAGTTCATATCCCCATTCAGGACCTCATAATATGTATGAATCTATCGACAAAAACATCATATTTTGTGTTTCCAGAGCGCTATCTGCAGTTATATGAAGTTTGAAATAAGTCAAAATTACCACATTCTGAGCACTTCCAAAGTGTCGCAAATCACATAAATCTATCCAATACAACATAATACGCATGAATCCGTCCTCTAATGCACAGAATTTTGCGTTTCCAGCTGGTTATCGGCGTTTTTTCTGAGTCTTGTTGAGAAATTTTTGACTCTGTAAATCTGCTCAGAAGCAAGATTTTGCATCAAAAGTGCGTTATATGGCAGAATCTAGCACGAAATACATCATATTTCGTGTTTTAAAAGTGCTATTAACTGTTTTACAAACTTTGGAATAAATCGGAATCACGCTTTTCCGCGCAGATTTCCACAATCAAAAAGTTCATATTCCCATTCAGGACCTCATAATATGTATGGATCTATTGACAAAAATATCATATTTCGTGTTTTCAGAGCGCTATCTTCAGTTATATGAAGTTTAAAATAAGTCAAAATTACCACATTTTGAGCAGTTTCAAAGTATCGCAAGTCACATAAATCTATCCAATACAACATAATACGCATGAATCTGTCTTCAAATGCACAAAATTTTGCGTTTCCAGCAAGTTATCGGCGTTTTTTCTGAGTCTCGTTGAGAAATTTTTGACTCTGTAAATCTGCTCAGAAGCAAGATTCTGCTTCAAAAATGCGTTATATGGCAGAATCTAGCACCAAATACATCATATTTCGTGTTTTGAAAGTGCTATTTGCAGTTTTACAAACATTGGAATAAGTCGAAATCACGCTTTTCCGCGCAGACTTCAACAATCAAAAAGTTCATATTCCCATTCAGGACCTCATAATATGTATGAATCTATTGACAAAAACATCATATTTCGTGTTTTCAGAGCGCTATCTGCAGTTATATGAAGTTTGAAATAAGTCAAAATTACCACATTCTAAGTAGTTTCAAAGTATCGCAAATCACATAAATCTATCCAATATAACATAATACGCATGAATCCGTCCTCGAATGCACAACATTTTTGCGTTTCCAGCAAGTTTTTGGCGTCTTTTCTGGGTCTCGTTGAGGCATTTTTGACTCGGTAAATCTGCTCAAAGGCAAGATTTTCCTTCAAAAGTGCGTTATATGGCAGAATCTAGCACCAAATACATCATATTTTGTGTTTTTAGAGTGCTATTCGCAGTTTTACAAACTTTGGAATAAGTCGAAATCACGCTTTTCCGCGCAGATTTTCACAACCAAAAAGTTCATATTCCTATTCAGGACCTCATAATATGTATGAATCTATTGACAAAAATATTATATTCCGTGTTTACAGAGCGTTATCTGCAGTTATATGGAGTTTGAAATAAGTCAAAATTTCCACATTCTGAGCAGTTTAAAAGTATCGCAAATCACATAAATCTATCCAATACAACATAATACGCATGAATCCGTCTCCAAATGCACAAAATTTTGCGTTTCCAGCAAGTAATCAGCGTTTTCTCTGAGTCTCGTTGAGAAATTTTTGACTCTGTAAATCTGCTCAGAAGCAGGATTCTGCTTCAAAAATGCGTTATATGGCAAAATCTAGCATCAAATACATCATATTTCGTGTTTTATGAGTGCTATCTGCAGTTTTACAAACTTTGGAATAAGTCGAAATCACGCTCTCCCGCGCAGATTTTCACAATCAAAAAGTTCATATCCCCATTCAGGACCTCATAATATGTATGAATCTATCGACAAAAACATCATATTTTGTGTTTCCAGAGCGCTATCTGCAGTTATATGAAGTTTGAAATAAGTCAAAATTACCACATTCTGAGCACTTCCAAAGTATCGCAAATCACATAAATCTATCCAATACAACATAATACGCATGAATCCGTCTTCTAATGCACAGAATTTTGCGTTTCCAGCTGGTTATCGGCGTTTTTTCTGAGTCTTGTTGAGAAATTTTTGACTCTGTAAATCTGCTCAGAAGCAAGATTTTGCATCAAAAGTGCGTTATATGGCAGAATCTAGCACGAAATACATCATATTTCGTGTTTTAAAAGTGCTATTAACTGTTTTACAAACTTTGGAATAAATCGGAATCACGCTTTTCCGCGCAGATTTCCACAATCAAAAAGTTCATATTCCCATTCAGGACCTCATAATATGTATGGATCTATTGACAAAAATATCATATTTCGTGTTTTCAGAGCGCTATCTGCAGTTATATGAAGTTTGAAATGAGTCAGAATTACCACATTCTGAGCAGTTTCAAAGTATCGCAAATCACATAAATCTATCCAATATAACATGATACGCATGAATCCGTCCTCGAATGCACAACATTTTTGCGTTTCCAGCAAGTTTTCGGCGTCTATTCTGGGTCTCGTTGAGGAATTTTTGACTCTGTAAATCTGCTCAAAGGCAAGATTTTCCTTCAAAAGTGCGTTATATGGCAGAATCTAGTACCAAATACATCATATTTTGTGTTTTTAGAGTGCTATTCGCAGTTTTACAAACTTTGGAATAAGTCGAAATCACTCTTTTCCGCGCAGATTTTCACAATCAAAAAGTTCATATTCCTATTCAGGACCTCATAATATGTATGAATCTATTGACAAAAATATCATATTCCGTGTTTTCAGAGCGCTATCTGCAGTTATATGGAGTTTGAAATAAGTCAAAATTTCCACATTCTGAGCAGTTTCAAAGTATCGCAAATCACATAAATCTATCCAATACAACATAATACGCATGAATCTGTCTTCAAATACACAAAATTTTGCGTTTCCAGCAAGTTATCGGCGTTTTTTCTGAGTCTCGTTGAGAGATTTTTGACTCTGTAAATCTGCTCAGAAGCAAGATTTCACTTGAAAAATGCATTATATGGCAGAATCTAGCACCAAATACATCATATTTCGTGTTTTCAGAGTGCTATTTGCAGTTTCAAAAAACTTTGGAATAAGTCGAAATCACGCTTCTCCGCGCAGATTTTCACAATCAAAAAGTTCATATTTCCATTCAGGACCTTATTATATGTATGAATCTTTTGACAAAAACATCATATTCCGTGTTTTCAGAGCGCTATCTGCAGTTATATGAAATTTGAAATAATTCAAAATTACCACATTCTGAGCAGTTCCAAAGTATCGCAAATCACATATATCTATCCAATACAACATAAAACGCATGAATGCGTCCTCGAATGCACAAAATTTTTGCGGTTCTAGCAAGTTATCGGCGTGTTTTCTGAGTCTCGTTGAGAAATTTTTGACTCTGTAAATCTGATCAGAAGCAAGATTTTGCTTCAAAAGGGCATTATATGGCAGAATCTAGCACCAAATACATCATATTTCGTATTTTTAGAGTGCTATTTGCAGTTTTCAAACTCTGGAATAAGTCGAAATCACGCTTTTCCGCGCAGATTTCCACAATCAAAAAGTTCATATTCCTATTCAGGACCTCATGATATGTATGAATCTATTGACAACAACATTATATTCCGTGTTTTCAGAGCGCTATCTGCAATTAAATGAAGTTTGAAATAAGTCAAAATTACCACATTCTGAGCAGTTTCAAAGTATCGCAAATCACATAAATCTATCCAATATAACATGATACGCATGAATCCGTCCTCGAATGCACAACATTTTTGCGTTTCCAGCAAGTTTTCGGCGTCTATTCTGGGTCTCGTTGAGGAATTTTTGACTCTGTAAATCTGCTCAAAGGCAAGATTTTCCTTCAAAAGTGCGTTATATGGCAGAATCCAGTACCAAATACATCATATTTTGTGTTTTTAGAGTGCTATTCGCAGTTTTACAAACTTTGGAATAAGTCGAAATCACGCTTTTCCACGCAGATTTTCACAATCAAAAAGTTCATATTCCTATTCAGGACCTCATAATATGTATGAATCTATTGACAAAAATATCATATTCCGTGTTTTCAGAGCGCTATCTGCAGTTATATGGAGTTTGAAATAAGTCAAAATTTCCACATTCTGAGCAGTTTCAAAGTATCGCAAATCACATAAATCTATCCAATACAACATAATACGCATGAATCTGTCTTCAAATGCACAAAATTTTGCGTTTCCAGCAAGTTATCGGCGTTTTTTCTGAGTCTCGTTGAGAGATTTTTGACTCTGTAAATCTGCTCAGAAGCAAGATTTCACTTGAAAAATGCATTATATGGCAGAATCTAGCACCAAATACATCATATTTCGTGTTTTCAGAGTGCTATTTTCAGTTTCAAAAAACTTTGGAATAAGTCGAAATCACGCTTCTCCGCGCAGATTTTCACAATCAAAAAGTTCATATTTCCATTCAGGACCTTATTATATGTATAAATCTTTTGACAAAAACATCATATTCCGTGTTTTCAGAGCGCTATCTGCAGTTATATGAAATTTGAAATAATTCAAAATTACCACATTCTGAGCAGTTCCAAAGTATCGCAAATCACATATATCTATCCAATACAACATAAAACGCATGAATGCGTCTTCGAATGCACAAAATTTTTGCGGTTCTAGCAAGTTATCGGCGTGTTTTCTGAGTCTCGTTGAGAAATTTTTGACTCTGTAAATCTGATCAGAAGCAAGATTTTGCTTCAAAAGTGCATTATATGGCAGAATCTAGCACCAAATACATCATATTTCGTATTTTTAGAGTGCTATTTGCAGGTTTTCAAACTCTGGAATAAGTCGAAATCACGCTTTTCCGCGCAGATTTCCACAATCAAAAAGTTCATATTCCTATTCAGGACCTCATGATATGTATGAATCTATTGACAACAACATTATATTCCGTGTTTTCAGAGCGCTATCTGCAATTAAATGAAGTTTGAAATAAGTCAAAATTACCACAATCTGAGTAGTTTCAAAGTATCGCAAATCACATAAATCTATCCAATACAAAATAATACGCATAAATCCGTCCTCGAATTCACAAAATTTTTGCGTTTTCAGCAAGTTATCGGCGTTATTACTGAGTCTCGTTGAGAAATTTTTGTCTCTGTAAATCTTCTCAGAAGCAAGATTTTGCTTCAAAAGTGCGTTATATGGCAGAATCTAGCACCAAATACATCATATTTCGTGTTTCAAGAGTGCTATTTGCAGTTTTACAAAGTCTGGAATAAGACGAAATCACGCTTTTCCGCGCAGATTTTCACAATCAAAAAGTTCATACTCCTATCAAGGACCTCATAATATGTATGAATCTATTGACAAAAACATCATATTTGGTGTTTCCAGAGCGCTATCTGCAGTTATATGAAGTTTGAAATAAGTCAAAATTACCACATTCTGAGCAGTTCCAAAGTATCGCATATAACATAAATCTATCCAATACAACATAATACGCATGAATCCGTCCTCTAATGCACAGAATTTTGCGTTTCCAGCAAGTTATTGGCGTTTTTCTGAGTCTCGTTGAGAAATTTTTGACTCTGTAAATCTGCTTAGAAGCTAGATTTTCTTTCAAAAGTGCGTTATATGGCAGAATCTAGCACCAAATACATCATATTTCGTGTTTCAAGAGTGCTATTTGCAGTTTAACAAACTTTGGAATAAGTCGAAATCACGCTTTTCCGCGCAGATTTTCACAATCAAAAAGTTCATATTCCCATTCAGGACCTCATAATATGTATGAATCTATTGACAAAAATATCATATTTCGTGTTTTCAGAGCGCTATCTGCAGTTATATGAAGTTTGAAATAAGTCAAAATTACCACATTCTGAGCAGTTTCAAAGTATCGCTAGTCTGATAAATCTATCCAATACAACATAATACGCATGAATCCGTCCTCAAATGCACAAAATTTTTGCGTTTCCAGCAAGTTATCGGCGTTTTCTCTGAGTCTCGTTGAGAAATTTTTGACTCTGTAAATCTGCTCAGAGGCCAGATTTTGCTTCAAAAGTGCGTTATATGGCAGAATCTAACACCAAATACATCATATTTCCTGTTTTTAGAGTGCTATTTGCAGTTTTACAAACTTTGGAATAAGTCGAAATCACGCTTTCCCGCGCTGATTTTCACAATCAAAAAGTTCATATTCCTATTCAGGACCTCATAATATGTATGAATCTATTAACGAAATCATTATATTCCGTGTTTTCAGAGCGCTATCAGCAGTTATATGAAGTTTGAAAAAAGTCAAAATTACCACATTCTGAGCAGTTTCAAAGTATCGCAAATCACATTTATCTTTTCAATACAACATAATACGCATGAATCCGTCCTCAAATACACAAAATTTTTCGTTTCCAGCAAGTTATCGGCGTTTTCTCTAAAACTCGTTGAGAAATTTTTGGCTCTGAAAATCTGCTCAGAGGCAAGATTTTGCTCCAAAAGTGCGTTATATGGCAGAATCTAGCACCAAATACATCATATTTTGTGTTTTCAGAGTGCAATTTGCAGTTTTACAAACATTGGAATAAGTCGAAATCACGCTCTTCCGCGCAGACTTTCACAATCAAAAAGTTCATATTTCTATCCAGGACCTCATAATATGTATGAATCCATTGACAAAAACATCATATTTTGTGTTTCCAGAGCGCTATCTGCAGTTATGTGAAATTTGAAATAAGTCAAAATTACCACATTCTGAGCAGTTCCAAAGTATCGCAAATCACATAAATCTATCCAATACAACATAATACGCATGAATTTGTCCTCAAATGCACAGAATTTTGCGTTTCCAGCAAGTTATCGGCGTTTTTTCTGAGCCTTGTTGAGAAATTTTTGTCTCTGTAAATCTGCTTGGAAGCAAGATTTTGCTTCAAAAGTGCGTTATATGGCAGAATCTAGCACCAAATACATCATATTTCGTGTTTTAAGAGTGATATTTGCAGTTTTACAAACTTTGGAATAAGTCGAAATCACGCTTTTCCGCGCAGATTTTCACAATCAAAAAGTTCATATTCCCATTCAGGACCTTATAATATGTATAAATCTATTGACAAAAATATCATATTCCGTGTTTTCAGAGCGCTATCTGCAGTTATATGAAGTTTGAAATAAGTCAAAAATACCACATTCTGAGCAGTTTCAAAGTATCGCAAGTTCAATAAATCTATCCAATACAACATAATACGCATAAATCCGTCCGCAAATGCACAAAATTTTTGCGTTTCCAGCAAGTTATCGGCGTTTTTCCTGAGTCTCGTTGAGGAATTTTTGACTTTGTAAATCTGCTCAGAGGCAAGATTTTGCTTCAAAAGTGCGTTATATGGCAGAATCTAGCACCAAATACATCATATTTCGTGTTTTTAGAGTGCCATTTGCGGTCTTACAAACTTTGAAATAAGTCGAAATCACGCATTTCTGCGCATATTTTCACAATCAAAAAGTACATATTCCTATACAGGACCTCATAATATGTATGGATCCATCAACAAAAACATCATATTTCGTGCTTCCAGAGCGCTATCTGCAGTTATATGAAGTTTGAAATAAGTCAAATTACCACATTCTGAGCAGTTTCAAAGTATCGCAAATCACATGAATCTATCCAATACAACATAATACGCATAAACTCGTCCTCAAATGCACAAAATTTTGCGTTTCCAGCAAGTTATTGGCGTTTTTTCTGAGTCTCGTTGAGAAATTTTTGACACTGTGAATCTGCTCAGAAGCAAGATTTTGCTCCAAAAGTGCGTTATATAGCAGAATCTAGCACCAAATACATCATATTTCGTGTTTTTAGAGTGCTATTTGCAAATTTACAAACTTTGGAATAAGTCGAAATCACGCTTATCCGCGCAGATTTTCACAATCAAAAAGTTCATATTCCTATTCAGAACCTCATAGAATGTATGAATCTATAGACCAAAACATCATATTTCGTTTTTCCAGAGCGCTATCTGCAGTTATATGATGTTTGAAATAAGTCAAAATTACAACATTCTGAGCAGTTTCAAAGTATCGCAAATCACATAAATCTATCCAATACAACATAATACGCATGAATCCGTCCTCAAATGCACAAAATTTTGCGTTTCCAGCAAGTTATCGGCGTTTCTTCTGAATCTCGTTGAGAAATTTTTGACTCTGTAAATCTGCTCAGAAGCAAGATTTTGCTTCAAAAGTGCGTTATATGGCAGAACTAGCACCAAATACATCATATTTCGTGTTTTAAGAGTTGTATTTGCAGTTTTACAAACTTTGGAATGAGTCGAAATCACGCTTTTCCGCGCAGATTTTCACAATCGAAAAGTTCATATTCCTATTCAGGACCTCATAAAATGTATGAATCTATTGACAAGAACATTATATTCCGTGTTTTCAGAGCGCTATCTGCAGTTAAATGAAGTTTGAGATAAGTCAAAATTACCACATTCTGAGCAGTTTCAAAGTATCGCAAATCACATAAATCTATCCAATACGACATGATACGCATGAATCCGTCCTCAAATGCACAAAATTTTGCGTTTCCAGCAAGTTATCGGCGTTTTAACTGAGTCTCGTTGAGAAATTTTTGACTCTGTAAATCTGCTCAGAAGCAAGATTTTGCTTCAAAAGTGCGTTATATGGCAGAATCTAGCACCAAATACATCATATTTCGTATTTTAGAGTGCTATTTGCAGTTTTACAAACTTTGGAATGAGTCGAAATCACGCTTTTCCGCGCAGATTTTCACAATCAAAATGTTCATATTCCTATTCAGGACCTCATGATATGTATGAATCTATTGACAAGAACATTATATTCCGTGTTTTCAGAGCGCTATCTGCAGTTGAATGAAGTTTGAAATGAGTCAGAATTACCACATTCTGAGTAGTTTCAAAGTATCGCAAATCATATAAATCTATCCAATACAACATGATACGCATGAATCCGTCCGCAAATGAACAAAATTTTTGCGTTTCCAGCAAGTTATCGGCGTTTTTTCTGAGTCTTGTTGAGAAATTTTTGACTCTGTAAATCTGCCCAGAGGCAAGATTTTGCTTCAAAAGTGCGTTATATGGCAGAATCTTGCACCAAATACATCATATTTTGTGTTTTTAGAGTGCTATTTGCAGTTTCACAAACTTTGGAGTAAGTCGAAATCACGCTTCTCCGCGCATATTTTTACAATCAAAAAGTTCATATTTCTATTCAGGACCTCATAATATGTATAAATCTATTGACAAAAACATTATATTCCGTGTTTTCAGAGCGCTATCTGTAGTTATATGAAGTTTGAAATAAGTCAAATCTACCACATTCTGAGCAGTTTCAAAGTATCGCAAATCACATAAATTCATCCAATACAACATAATACGCATGAATCCGTCCTCAAATGCACAAAATTTTGCGTTTCCAGCAAGTTATCGGCGTTTTTTCTGAGTCTCGTTGAGAAATTTTTGACTCTGTAAATCTGCTCAGAAGCAAGATTCAGCTTTAAAAGTGCGTTATATGGCAGAATCTAGCACCAAATACATCATATTTCGTGTTTTTAGAGTGCCATTTGCGGTCTTACAAACTTTGGAATAAGTCGAAATCACGCATTTCTGCGCATATTTTCACAATCAAAAAGTACATATTCCTATACAGGACCTCATAATATGTATGGATCCATCGACAAAAACATCATATTTCGTGCTTCCAGAGCGCTATCTGCAGTTATATGAAGTTTGAAATAAGTCAAATTACCACATTCTGAGCAGTTTCAAAGTATCGCAAATCACATGAATCTATCCAATACAACATAATACGCATAAACTCGTCCTCAAATGCACAAAATTTTGCGTTTCCAGCAAGTTATTGGCGTTTTTTCTGAGTCTCGTTGAGAAAATTTTTGACACTGTTAATCTGCTCAGAAGCAAGATTTTGCTCCAAAAGTGCGTTATATAGCAGAATCTAGCACCAAATACATCATATTTCGTGTTTTTAGAGTGCCATTTGCAGTTCTACAAACTTTGGAATAAGTCGAAATCACGCTTATCCGCGCAGATTTTCACAATCAAAAAGTTCATATTCCTATTCAGAACCTCATAGAATGTATGAATCTATTGACCAAAACATCATATTTCGTTTTTCCAGAGCGCTATCTGCAGTTATATGATGTTTGAAATAAGTCAAAATTACAACATTCTGAGCAGTTTCAAAGTATCGCAAATCACATAAATCTATCCAATACAACATAATACGCATGAATCCGTCCTCAAATGCACAAAATTTTGCGTTTCCAGCAAGTTATCGGCGTTTCTTCTGAGTCTCGTTGAGAAATTTTTGACTCTGTAAATCTGCTCAGAAGCAAGATTTTGCTTCAAAAGTGCGTTATATGGCAGAACTAGCACCAAATACATCATATTTCGTGTTTTAAGAGTTGTATTTGCAGTTTTACAAACTTTGGAATGAGTCGAAATCACGCTTTTCCGCGCAGATTTTCACAATCGAAAAGTTCATATTCCTATTCAGGACCTCATAATATGTATGAATCTATTGACAAAAACATCATATTTCGTGTTTTCAGAGCGCTATCTGCAGTTATATGAAGTTTGAAATGGTCAAAATTACCACATTCTGAGCAGTTTCAAAGTATCGCAAATTACATAAATCTATCCAATACAACATAATACGCATGAATCCGTCCTCAAATGCACTAAATTCTGCGTTTCCAGCAAGTTATCGGCGTTTTTTCTAAGTCTTGTTGAGAAATTTTTGACTAAGTAATTCTGCTCAGAAGTAAGATTTTGCTTCAAAAGTGCGTTATATGGTAGAATCTAGCACCAAATACATCATATTCCGTGTTTTTAGAGTGCTATTTGCAGTTTTACAAACTTTGGAATAAGTCAAAATCACGCTTTCTCGTTCTGATTTTCATAATCAAAAAGTTCATATTCCAATTCAGAACCTCATAATATGTTTGAATCTATTAACAAAAACATCATATTTCGTGTTTTCAGAGCGCTATCTGCAGTTATATGAAGTTTGAAATAAGTCAAAATTACCACATTCTGAGCAGTTCCAAAGTATCGCATATAACATAAATCTATCCAATACAACATAATACGCATGAATCCGTCCTCAAATGCACAAAATTTTGCGTTTCTAGCAAGTTATCGGCGTTTTTCCTGAGTCTCGTTCAGAAATTTTTGACTCTGTAAATCTGCTCAGAGGCAAGATTTGCCTCAAAAGTGCGTTATAAGGCAGAATCTAGCACCAAATACATCATATTTCGTGTTTTTAGAGTGCTATTTGCAGTTTTTCAAACTTTGGATTGAGTCGGAATCACGCTTTTCCGCGAAGATTTTCACGATCAAAAAGTCCATATTCCCATTCAGAACCTCATAATATGTATGAATCTATTGACAAGAACATTATATTCCGTGTTTTCAGAGCGCTATCTGCAGTTAAATGAAGTTTGAGATAAGTCAAAATTACCACATTCTGAGTAGTTTCAAAGTATCGCAAATCACATAAATCTATCCAATACAACATGATACGCATGAATTCGTCCTCAAATGCATAAAACTTTGCGTTTTCAGCAAGTTATCGGCGTTTTTACTGAGTCTCGTTGAGAAATTTTTGACTCTGTAAATCTGCTCAGAAGCAAGATTTTGCTTCAAAAGTGCGTTATATGGCAGAATCTAACACCAAATACATCATATTTCGTATTTTAGAGTGCTATTTGCAGTTTTACAAACTTTGGAATAAGTCGAAATCACGCTTTTCCGCGCGGATTTTCACAATCAAAAAGTTCATATTCCTATTCAGGACCTCATGATACGTATGAATCTATTGACAAGAACATTATAATCCGTGTTTTCAGAGCGCTATCTGCAGTTAAATGAAGTTTGAAATAAGTCAGAATTACCACATTCTGAGTAGTTTCAAAGTATCGCAAATCATATAAATCTATCCAATACAACTTAATACTGTAATGTTTATTGCTTGATGAATCACTCTGTAAATAAATAAAAGTCACTATTTAATAATCTAAATGAAATAAAGTCTTTAATTCTTCTCATGTCACTAATAACAGTATATTTATATATTAATCACTTAATTCTAATTTAATCAAAGTCACAGATATTTATATTCCACTATTTATATACACTCTCACTTCACTGTCACTGTTTATTATTTATTTGCACTGCTACTATTATTACTGTACTGTACTACACGTCGTTGGCTTGGCCTTATATAGAGAAACACCGTCCTTCTCGAATTTTCGATTTTCGCGACTCTTTCCATTACCAGGAATTGCTAGGGGCTTCCATTGGGAGGGGTGATGCGCTGCGACGTAGCGCGGCGTAAGAGGCGACAAGAAGCCCCTCCCCATACTGCGTCGTATTCACGAGCTCTCCTCTCACTCCCGCACGTCACACTGCCCTCTTCTTAAGAATGTTTCGTCCCGAAACACATCTTCATGTCTATGCCGGAATTGACACTCGCCGCTCTTGGTGCAACCAGTAGTTTGGTAGAAGTAGCAGTCGACAGTTTTTGGTTCGATCGGGCCTGCTGGGTGGAAGCAGCAGACCAATATTTGAATTCCGCTGTTCTGGAATGTTACCTCTATCATATTTTGAACGATCTTCCAATCTAATCCATCCAGACCGCAGCGTAATTTTGGTATTGTCAGTTTCAGGATGTCGTTCTGCATTAAATGGCCTCGCATGTCTTGCAGCGTTTCCCACATGGAACGGTAGGTTGGTTTATGATGAAATTTATCTCTCGTTACCATGTGGTAAATAAAGTGTTCCTTGGTTGTCGTATTGTCCCGCAGACAGATGGTCTTCCCTACTGTAGGCTTCTGGTGTTCTGGTCTGCCAAACTTCTTCTTGAAAACTGCTGCTATGCCTCGGGACATCTCCAAATCTCCAGATACACAATGGGCCAAGGAGTAGTCGGCCGGGACTCTGAATAGATCCTGCTGCACTTCGGTAGTTATTCCGAATCTAGCCCGACGTCCACTTGAAAAAGTCTTCATGAACTCCTCAAATGAATCTTCCTGCGCATGGATCTTACGAGCACGTGCGTCGTTGGGATCTTCATTATTGTCTCCTGCAAATGGTGCTAGCCGATTGAAGTGCGCCACTCTTGATTTGCTCTTGGGGTTGCGTCTGATTTCGTAGATTATGTCGTTAATTCTTCTGATGACTTCGTAAGGCCCTTCCCAAGATGTCTGTAATTTTGGAGACAGGCCACGTCGCCGCCCTGGGTTATAAAGCCACACAGAGTCTCCTGGTTGAAAACCCCCGTCTTGTGCCTTGACGTCATAGGTCTCTTTCATCCGGTCGCTGGCATTCTGGATGTTTTTACGGACTCATGAGTGGATATCGTCCATCTGACGCCTTAAATTAATGACATAATCTTCACCAGCCAAGTCTTCTCCAGGTTTGCAGCCGAACTTTAGGTCGCATGGTAGCCGGAGTTCCCGTCCAAAAATAATTCTTGCTGGAGTCTGTCCGGTTGTTTCGTGTACGGATGAGCGGTAGGCCAAAAGGAACAGATGGAGATATTTGTCCCAGTCTCTCTGTTGACTAGAGACAACTTTGACCAGGTGTCTGTTAATGGTCTTATTCATCCGTTCCACCATTCCATCAGACTGCGGATGTAATGCAGTAGTTCTGATTTCACGAATATTCAATACTTCGCATACCCCTTGGAAAAGTGTGGATTCAAAGTTTCTTCCCTGGTCAGAATGGAGTTCCAAGGGTACGCCAAAACGACAGATCCAGTTCTTCACTAGGACATCTGCAATAGTAGCGGCCTCTTGATTAGGAAGGGCATACGCTTCCGCTCATTTACTAAAATAGTCCATGACTACAACAATGTATTTATTTCCGACGTCTGATTCGGGAAATGGCCCTGCTACGTCGATGGCTATCCTTTCGAATGGACTACCGACATTATACTGTCGCATCGGAGCTCTTGGTCGTTTCTGCGGTCCGTTGCCTGAAGCGCACGTAGTGCATTTCCTGCACCATTCCCTGACGTCTTCTTTGCAGTTTAGCCAAAAAAACCGCTCACGAACTCTCTGCAGAGTCTTCGTTACCCCAAGGTGTCCTCCACTCACTTCATCATGGAGATGTCTCAAGACCTCCGGAACCCGACCTCTAGGAACGATCAGCTGTTCTCTACTCTTGGTTTCATCCGGATCCTTCAGGACACGCTTCAAGACGCCTTCATCCAGGATTATGGAATCCCATTGCGCCCAGTATGATTTGACCGTCGGGGAGTATGGTGCCATCTCTTGCCATGTCGGTCTTGTTCCTTGCTCCTTCCATACTTGAATAATTCGCAACTCTGAGTCGCTATTTATGTCCTTTTCTATCTCTTGTGGTTGCCAAGCATCGTCAATGACAGTTGTTCGGAACGCCTTCGCTTCAACCTTAGAGCAATGATGACAATCTTTTGGACATGGTCGTCTTGATAAAGCATCAGCATTCTTATGTGCTGTACCGGCTCGATGTTCTATGTTGAAGTCGTATTCTTGAAGTCTTTCGATCCATCGAGCGACCTGACCCTCAGGATTCTTGAACTGTAGTAGCCATCTCAGAGCAGCGTGGTCAGTTCTTAACAGGAAATTCCTACCATACAAATATTTGTAGAGATGCTCGATGGACTTCACTACTGCCAGCAGCTCCCGTCTTGTGACACAGTAGTTTCTCTCTGGCTTTGACAAGACCTTACTGAAGTACCCGATTACCCTTTCTTGACCCTCCTGCAATTGGGACAGGACGCCCCCAATACCGACGTCGCTGGCATCTGTGTCCAGAACAAAACATCCTTCCGTCTTCGGCTGACTCAGGATTGGTGCTTAGACTAGGAGTAGTTTCAGTCGCTCGAAAGCGATTTGGCAGTCTTCATCCCAGCTGTATCTGCGATTATTTTCCGTCAGTCTGGTCAGTGGCTTGGCGATATTGGCGAATCCATAAACAAATCTTCTGTAATAGGTACAGAGCCCGAGAAAACTGCGCAGCTGATGTTTATCCGCAGGTACCGGCCATTCTTGAATTGTCTTAATCTTTTCTGCATCAACTGCTACGCCTTCCTTGGAGACCACATGTCCCAAATAGTTCACCCGTTCTTGGAATAAGTGGCATTTCTTTGGACTGAGTTCCAAACCCGCTTTCTTAAATTGTTCAAATACCTGCTCCAGGTTCTTCAAATGGTCTTCGAATGATTTTCCTATCACAATTATATCGTCCAGGTATACCAAGCAAGTTTTTCCCGATAGTCCTTTAAGTACGGTCTCCATAAGTCGCTCGAAAGTAGCAGGAGCATTACACAGACCAAATGGCATGACTGTAAATTGCCACAATCCACTGCCGATGGTAAATGCAGTTCTTTCTCGGTCTTTCTCATCCATCGCCACTTGCCAGTATCCACTCTTGAGATCTAGGGTCGAGAAGATCTTTGACCCGGCCAGGGTATCTAAGGTGTCATCAATCCTGGGCAGAGGATAACTGTCCTTCTTGGTAACGTTATTCAGTTGGCGATAGTCGACATAAAATCGGGTAGAACCGACCTTCTTCTTCACAAGTACCACCGGAGAGGCCCATGGACTGTTTGAGGGTTCAATGATGCCGTCTTGCTCCATATCTTGAATGATGGCTTCAGCGTCTTCTCTCTTCGCAATCGGGAGTCGTCGTGGTGCTTGTCGAATTGGTCGTGCATCGCCGGTGTTAATTTTGTGATGGACGATATTTGTTCTTCCTTTTTGCCCCTCACTGGTTTCAAACACCTCTTGGAATCGGCGTATCAGATCTTCTGCTTGTGCGCGTTGCCGATTGTCTAATTGTTGACCCTTGGATAGTAATAGGGTCGTTAATTCCTTCGAAAGTTTATCGCAATTAGGCTTTATCTTTGTGTCTTGTTTGGTGAGTTTTATTCTTGCGAGGCGTTCTTTTCCATGTCCGGAGTTATCTTTGGGTAGCATCTTCAAAGGTTTCTTGCATTGACTTTTTGCTTGACCTAGCTCTTCACGGTTCCAACACCGGAGTTGTCTGGAATTCTTGAGTTCTTTAACTTCTTCGATCAACCGCTGAACCTGGGCTTCTAAGCTTTCCGTGGTATCGGAGTCGCAGGTAATCACTCGCACCCGAGCACTGCTTCTGGACGCCTGCTTTGCCGCTTCGTATTCCAGTGCATGAGCCAATGCTTCCACCAGCTTCTTCGGCCGCGCCAAACGTAGGGCTTGCTGCGTTTCATGGTCTCTGATGCCGTCCACAAATATTCTCACAGCCCAGCTTTCCAAGAAATCATCCGGGCCAGTTGGATATGCCAGTCGAACTAGGCGTGCCACATCAGCTTCGAACTCCTGTAGACTCTCGCTGGGACGTTGGTATCGATTCTTGAGCTGCGTGTGATACACTTCCTCCAAGTGTGCATGGCCGTATCGCAGCTCCAGTCGCTTGACCAATTTTTCATAATTGTTGTCTTCTTCCGGTGGAATAGCCAGTAAAATGTTTCCTAATTTTTCATTTACAAATTTGGAGCTCTCTAGAAATTTTTCTTCTAATTTTGCTTCTAATAATGTAGAATTTACTTTTAATTTTGATTCTAAGTCTTCTTTCAAACTTGTAGAATTCTCTTTTAATTTTGATTCCAAATTTGTACAGTTTTCTTTTAATTTTGATTCCAAATTTGTACAGTTTTCTTTTAATTTTGATTCCAAATTTATAGAATTTTCTTTTAATTTTGATTCCAAATTTATAGACAAATCGGTTAAAGAAAATTGAACCTCAAACAAATATGTATCAGGGTCCTCACCGTCTTCAATCATAGCTCCTCGAAGTCGTTCTATTAAAACTTGTTTGCGGCCACTGGTTTCCAAATCTCGCTCTTCCAATTGATATTTCAACTTTGCGACCTTCAAATCTTTCAACAGCTTCGTAGACGCCATTATCCAATTTTACAAAACAGCAATAAAAAAAATACTGAATTGTTTATAATAACCCCACACCTGACACCACTGTAATGTTTATTGCTTGATGAATCACTCCGTAAATGGATAAAAGTCACTATTTATTGATCTAAATGAAATAAAATATTTAATTCTTCTCATGTCACTAATAACAGTATATTTATATATTAATCACTTAATTCTAATTAAATCAAAGTCACAGATAATTATATTTCACTATTTATATACACTCTCACTTCACTGTCACTGTTTATTATTCATTTGCACTGCTACTATTATTACTGTACTGTACTACACGTCGTTGGCTTGGCCTTATATAGAGAAACACCGTCCTTCTCAAATTTTCGATTTTCGCGACTCTTTCCATTTCCAGGAATTGCTAGGGGCTTCCATTGGGAGGGGTGATGCGCTGCGACGTAGCGCGGCGTAAGAGGCGACAAGAAGCCCCTCCCCATACTGCGTCGTATTCACGAGCTCCCCTCTCACTCCCGCACGTCACACTACGCATGAATCTGTCCTCAAATGCACAAAATTTTGCGTTTCCAGCAAGTTATCGGCGTTTTTACTGAGTCTCGTTGAGAAATTTTTGTCTCTGTAAATCTGCTTGGAAGCAAGATTTTGCTTCAAAAGTGCGTTATATGGCAGAATCTAGCACCAAATACATCATATTTCGTGTTTTTAGAGTGCTATTAGCAGTTTTACAAACTTTGGAATAAGTCGAAATCACGCTTGTCCGCGCAGATTTTCACAATCAAAAAGTTCATATTCCTATTCAGGACCTCATGATATGTATGAATCTATTGACAAAAACATCATATTTCGTTTTTTCAGAGCGTTATCTGCAGTTGAATGAAGTTTGAAATAAGTCAAAACTACCACATTCTGAGCAGTTTCAAAGTATCGCAAATCACATAAATTTATCCAATACAACATAATACGCATGAATCCGTCCTCAAATGCACAAAATTTTGCGTTTCCAGCAAGTTATCGGCGTTTTTTCCGAGTCTTGTTGAGAAATTTTTGACTCTGTAAATCTGCTCAGAAGCAAGATTCAGCTTCAAAAGTGCGTTATATGGCAGAATCTAGCACCAAATACATCATATTTCGTGTTTTTAGAGTGCCATTTGCAGTCTTACAAACTTTGGAATAAGTCGAAATCACGCATTTCTGCGCAGATTTTCACAATCAAAAAGTACATATTGCTATTCAGGACCTCATAATATGTATGGATCCATCGACAAAAACATCATATTTCGTGTTTCCAGAGCGCTATCTGCAGTTATATGAAGTTTGAAATAAGTCAAAATTACCACATTCTGAGCAGTTTCAAAGTATCGCAAATCACATGAATCTTTCCAATACAACATAATACGAATGAACTCGTCTTCAAATGCATAAAATTTTGCGTTTCCAGCAAGTTATCGGCGTTTTTTCTGAGGCTCGTTGAGAAATTTTTGACTCTGTAAATCTGCTCAGAAGCAAGATTCTGCTTCAAAAGTGCGTTATATGGCAGAATCTAGCACCAAATACATCATATTTTGTATTTTAGAGTGCTATTTGCAGTTTTACAAAACTTTGGAATAAGTCGAAATCACGCTTTTCCGCGCAGATTTTTCACAATCAAAAAGTTCATATTCCTATTCAGGACCCTCATGATATGTATGAATCTATTGACAAGAACATTATATTCCGTGTTTTCAGAGCGCTATCTGCAGTTGAATGAAGTTTGAAATAAGTCAGAATTTAACATTCTGAGTAGTTTCAAAGTATCGCAAATCATATAAATCTATCCAATACAACACATTCTACGCATGAATCCGTCCTCAAATGCACAGAATTTTGCGTTTCCAGCAAGTTATCGACCTTCAAATCTTTCAACAGCTTCGTAGACGCCATTATCCAATTTTACAAAACAGCAATAAACAAAATACTGAATTGTTCATAATAACCCCACACCTGACACCACTGTAATGTTTATTGCTTGATGAATCACTCTGTAAATGAATAAAAGTCACTATTTTATAATCTAAATGAAATAAAATATTTAATCTTCTCATGTCACTAATAACAGTATATTTATATATTAATCACTTAATTCTAATTTAATCAAAGTCACAGATATTTATATTTCACTATTTATATACACTCTCACTCACTGTCACTGTTTATTATTTATTTGCACTGCTACTATTATTACTGTACTGTACTACACGTCGTTGGCTTGGCCTTATATAGAGAAACACCGTCCTTCTCGAATTTTCGATTTTCGCGACTCTTTCCATTTCCAGGAATTGCTAGGGGCTTCCATTGGGAGGGGTGATGCGCTGCGACGTAGCGCGGCGTAAGAGGCAACAAGAAGCCCCTCCCCATACTGCGTCGTATTCACGAGCTCCCCTCTCACTCCCGCACGTCACACTACGCATGAATCTGTCCTCAAATGCACAAAATTTTGCGTTTCCAGCAAGTTATCGGCGTTTTTACTGAGTCTCGTTGAGAAATTTTTGACTCTGTAACTCTGCTTAGAAGCAAGATTTTGCTTCAAAAGTGCGTTATATGGCAGAATCTAGCACCAAATACATCATATTTCGTGTTTTTAGAGTGCTATTAGCAGTTTTACAAACTTTGGAATAAGTCGAAATCACGCTTGTCCGCGCAGATTCTCACAATCAAAAAGTTCATATTCCTATTCAGGACCTCATGATATGTATGAATCTATTGACAAAAACGTCATATTTCGTGTTTTCAGAGCGTTATCTGCAGTTGAATGAAGTTTGAAATAAGTCAAAACTACCACATTCTGAGCAGTTTCAAAGTATCGCAAATCACATAAATTTATCCAATACAACATAATACGCATGAATCCGTCCTCAAATGCACAAAATTTTGCGTTTCCAGCAAGTTATCGGCGTTTTTTCTGAGTCTTGTGAGAAATTTTTGACTCTGTAAATCTGCTCAGAAGCAAGATTCAGCTTCAAAAGTGCGTTATATGGCAGAATCTAGCACCAAATACATCATATTTCGTGTTTTTAGAGTGCCATTTGCAGTCTTACAAACTTTGGAATAAGACGGAATCACGCATTTCTGCGCAGATTTTCACAATCAAAAAGTACATATTCCTATTCAGGACCTCATAATATGTATGGATCCATCGACAAAAACATCATATTTCGTGTTTCCAGAGCGCTATCTGCAGTTATATGAAGTTTGAAATAAGTCAAAATTACCACATTCTGAGCAGTTTCAAAGTATCGCAAATCACATAAATTTATCCAATACAACATAATACGCATAAACTCGTCCCCAAATGCACAAAATTTTGCGTTTCCAGCAAGTTATCGGTCGTTTTTTCTGTGGCTCGTTGAGAAATTTTTGACTCTGTAAATCTGCTCAGAAGCAAGATTTTGCTTCAAAAGTGCGTTATATGGCAGAATCTAGCACCAAATACATCATATTTTGTATTTTAGAGTGCTATTTGCAGTTTTACAAACTTTGGGATAAGTCGAAATCACGCTTTTCCGCGCAGATTTTCACAATCAAAAAGTTCATATTCCTATTCAGGACCTCATGATATGTATGAATCTATTGACAGAACATTATATTCCGTGTTTTCAGAGCGCTATCTGCAGTTAAATGAAGTTTGAAATAAGTCAGAATTACCACATTCTGAGTAGTTTCAAAGTATCGCAAATCATATAAATCTATCCAATACAACATAATACGCATGAATCCGTCCTCAAATGCACAAAATTTTGCGTTTCCAGCAAGTTATCGGCGTTTTACTGAATCTCGTTGAGAAATTTTTGACTCTGTAAATCTGCTCAGAAGCAAGATTTTGCTTCAAAAGTGCGTTATATGGCAGAATCTAGCACCAAATACATCATATTTCGTGTTTTAAGAGAGATATTTGCACTTTTACAAACTTTGGAATAAGTCGAAATCACGATTTTCCGCGCAGATTTTCACAATCAAAAAGTTCATATTCCTATCCAGGACCTCATAATATGTATGAATCTATTGAAAAAAACATCATATTTCGTGTTTCCAGAGCGCTATCTGCAGTTATATGAAGTTTGAAATAAGTCAGAATTACCACATTCTGAGCAGTTCCAAAGTATCGCAAATCACATAAATCTATCCAATACAACATAATACGCATGGATCCGTCCTCTAATGCTCAGAAATTTGCGTTTCCAGCAAGTTTTCGGCGTTTTTTCTGAGTCTCGTTGAGAAATTTTTGACTCTGTAAATCTACTTAGAAGCAAGATTTTGCTTCAAAAGTGCGTTATATGGCAGAATCTAGCATCAAATACATCATATTTCGTGTTTAAAGAGTGCTATTTGCAGTTTCTACAAACTTTGGAATAAGTCGAAATCACGCTTTTCCGCGCAGATTTTCACAATCAAAAAGTTCATATCCCATTCAGGACCTTATAATATGTATGAATCTATTGACAAAAATACATATTCCGCGTTTTCAGAGCGCTATCTGCAGTTATATGAGGTTTGAAATAAGTCAAAATTACCACATTCTTAGTAGTTTCAAAGTATCGCAAATCATATAAATCTATCCAATACAACATGATACGCATGAATCCGTCCGCAAATGCACAAAATTTTTGCGTTTCCAGCAAGTTATCGGCGGTTTTTCTGAGTCTTGTTGAGAAATTTTTGACTCTGTAAATCTGCTCAGAGGCAAGATTTTGCTTCAAAAGTGCGCTATATGGCAGAATCTTGCACCAAATACATCATATTTCGTGTTTTAAGAGTGCTATTTGCAGTTTCACAAACTTTGGAATAAGTCGAAATCACGCTTCTCCGCGCATATTTTCACAATCAAAAAGTTCATATTTCTATTCAGGACCTCATAATATGTATAAATATATTGACAAAAACATTATATTTCGTGTTTTCAGAGCGCTATCTGCAGTTATATGAAGTTGAAATAAGTCAAAATTACCACATTCTGAGCAGGTTAAAAGTATCGCAAATCACATAAATTTATCCAATACAACATAATACGCATGAATCCGTCCTCAAATGCACAAAATTTGCGTTTCCAACAAGTTATCGGCGTTTTTTCTGAGTCTTGTTGAGAGATTTTTGACTCTGTAAATCTGCTCAGAAGCAAGATTCAGCTTCAAAAGTGCGTTATATGGCAGAATCTAGCACCAAATACATCATATTTCGTGTTTTTAGAGTGCCATTTGCAGTCTTACAAACTTTGGAATAAGTCGAAATCACGCATTTCTGCGCAGATTTTCACAATCAAAAAAGTACATATTCCTATTCAGGACCTCATAATATGTATGGATCCATCGACAGAAACATCATATTTCGTGTTTCCAGAGCGCTATCTGCAGTTATATGAAGTTTGAAATAAGTCAAAATTACCACATTCTGAGCAGTTTCAAAGTATCGCAAATCACATGAATCTATCCAATACAACATAATACGCATAAACTCGTCCTCAAATGCACAAAATTTTGCATTTCCAGCAAGTTATCGGCGTTTTTTCTGAGTCTCGTTGAGAAATTTTTGACACTGTAAATCTGCTCAGAAGCAAGATTTTGCTCCAAAAGTGCGTTATATAGCAGAATCTAGCACCAAATACATCATATTTCGTGTTTTGGAGTGCTATTTGCAGTTTTACAAACTTTGGAATAAGTCGAAATCACGCTTTTCCGCGCCGATTTTCACAATCAAAAAGTTCATATTCCTATTCAGGACCTCACGATATGTATGAATCTATTGACAAGAACATTATATTCCGTGTTTTCAGAGCGCTATCTGCAGTTAAATGAAGTTTGAAATAAGTCAGAATTACCACATTCTGAGTAGTTTCAATGTATCGCAAATCATATAAATCTATCCAATACAACATAATACGCATGAATCCGTCCTCAAATGCACAAAATTTTGCGTTTCCAGCAAGTTATCGGCGTTTTTACTGTGTCTCGTTGAGAAATTTTTGACTCTGTAAATCTGCTCGGAAGCAAGTTTTTGCTTCAAAAGTGCGTTATATGGCAGAATCTAGCACCAAATACATCATATTTCGTGTTTTAAGAGAGCTATTTGCACTTTTACAAACTTTGGAATAAGTCGAAATCACGCTTTTCCGCGCAGATTTTTCACAATCAAAAAGTTCATATTCCTATCCAGGACCTCATAATATGTATGAATCTATCGGAAAAAAACATCATATTTCGTGTTTCCAGAGCGCTATCTGCAGTTATATGAAGTTTGAAATAAGTCAGAATTACCACATTCTGAGCAGTTCCAAAGTATCGCAAATCACAAAATCTATCCAATACAACATAATACGCATGAATCCGTCCTCTAGTGCACAGAAATTTGCGTTTCCAGCAAGTTTTCGGCGTTTTTTCTGAGTCTCGTTGAGAAATTTTTGACTCTGTAAATCTACTTAGAAGTAAGATTTCGCTTCAAAAGTGCGTTATATGGCAGAATCTAGCATCGAATACATCATATTTCGTGTTTTAAGAGTGCTATTTGCAGTTTTACAAACTTTGGAATAAGTCGAAATCACGCTTTTCCGCGCAGATTTTCACGATCAAAAAGTTCATATTCCCATTCAGGACCTTATAATATGAATGTATCTATTGACAAAAATATCATATTCCGCGTTTTCAGAGCGCTATCTGCAGTTATATGAAGTTTGAAATAAGTCAAAATTACCACATTCTGAGCAGTTTCAAAGTATCGCAAGTATAATAAATCTATCCAATACAACATGATACGCATGAATCAGTCCGCAAATGCACAAAATTTCCGCGTTTCCAGCAAGTTATCTGCGTTTTTTCTGAGTCTCGTTGAGAAATTTTTGACTCTGTCAATCTGCTCAGAGGCAAGATTTTGCTTCAAAAGTGTGTTATATGGCAGAATCTTGCACCAAATACATCATATTTCGTGTTTTTAGAGTGCTATTTGCAGTTCCACAAACTTTGGAATAAGTCGAAATCACGCTTTTCCGCGCATATTTTCACAATCAAAAAAATTCATATTCCTATTCAGGACCTCATAATATGTATGAATCTATTGACAAAAACATTATATTCCGTGTTTTCAGAGCGCTATCTGCAGTTATATGAAGTTTGAAATAAGTCAAAATTACCACAATTCTGAGCAGTTCCAAAGTATCGCAAATCACATAAATCTATCCAATACAACATGATACGCATGAATCCGTCCTCAAATGCACAAAATTTTGCGTTTCCAGCAAGTTATCGGCGTTTTAACTGAGTCTCGTTGAGAATTTTTGACTCTGTAAATCTGCTCAAGAAGCAAGATTTTGCTTCAAAAGTGCGTTATATGGCAGAATCTAGCACCAAATACATCATATTTCGTATTTTAGAGTGCTATTTGCAGTTTTACAAACTTTGGAATGAGTCGAAATCACGCTTTTCCGCGCAGATTTTCACAATCAAAAAGTTCATATTCCTATTCAGGACCTCATGATATGTATGAATCTATTGACAAGAACATTATATTCCGTGTTTTCAGAGCGCTATCTGCAGTTGAATGAAGTTTGGAATAAGTCAGAATTACCACATTCTGAGTAGTTTCAAAGTATCGCAAATCATATAAATCTATCCAATACAACATGATACGCATGAATCCGTCCGCAAATGCACAAAATTTTTGCGTTTCCAGCAAGTTATCGGCGTTTTTTCTGAGTCTTGTTGAGAAATTTTTGACTCTGTAAATCTGCTCAGAGGCAAGATTTTGCTTCAAAAGTTCGTATATGGCAGAATATTGCACCAAATACATCCTATTTTGTGTTTTTAGAGTGCTATTCGCAGTTTCACAAACTTTGGAATAAGTCGAAATCACGCTTTTCCGCGCATATTTTCTCAATCAAAAAGTTCATATTCCTATTCAGGACCTCATGATATGTATGAATCTATTGACAAAAAACATCATATTTCGTGTTTTCAGAGCGTTATCTGCAGTTGAATGAAGTTTGAAATAAGTCAAAACTACCACATTCTGAGCAGTTTCAAAGTATCGCAAATCACATAAATTTATCCAATACAACATAATACGCATGAATCCGTCCTCAAATGCACAAAATTTTTGCGTTTCCAGCAAGTTATCGGCGTTTTTTCTGAGTCTCGTTGAGAAATTTTTGACTCTGTAAATCTGCTCAGAAGCAAGATTCAGCTTCAAAAGTGCGTTATCATGGCAGAATCTAGCACCAAATACATCATATTTCGTGTTTTTAGAGTGCCATTTGCGGTCTTACAAACTTTGGAATAAGTCGAAATCACGCAATTTCTGCGCAGATTTTCACAATCAAAAAGTACATATTCCTATACAGGACCTCATAATATGTATGGATCCATCGACAAAAACATCATATTTCGTGCTCCCAGAGCGCTATCTGCAGTTATATGAAGTTTGAAATAAGTCAAAATTACCACATTCTGAGCAGTTTCAAAGTATCGCAAATCACATGAATCTATCCAATACAACATAATACGCATAAACTCGTCCTCAAATGCACCAAAATTTTGCGTTTCCAGCAAGTTATCGGCGTTTTTTTCTGAGTCTCGTTGAGAAATTATTTGACACTGTGAATCTGCTCAGAAGCAAGATTTTGCTCCAAAAGTGCGTTATATAGCAGAATCTAGCACCAAATACATCATATTTCGTGTTTTTAGAGTGCTATTTGCAGTTTAACAAACTTTGGAATAAGTCGAAATCACGCTTATTATCCGCGCAGATTTTCACAATCAAAAAGTTCATATTCCTATTCAGAACCTCATAGAATGTATGAATCTATTCACCAAAACATCATATTTCGTGTTTCCAGAGCGCTATCTGCAGTTATATGATGTTTGAAATAAGTCAAATTACCACATTCTGAGCAGTTCCAAAGTATCGCAAATCACATAAATCTATCCATTACAACATAATACGCATGAATCCGTCCTCAAATGCACAAAATTTTGCGTTTCCAGCAAGTATCGGCGTTTTTCCTGAGTCTCGTTCAGAAATTTTTGACTCTGTAAATCTGCTCAGAGGCAAGATTTGCTTCAAAAGTGCGTTATATGGCAGAATCTAGCACCAAATCATCATATTTCGTGTTTTTAGAGTGCTATTTGCAGTTTTCAAACTTTGGATTGAGTCGGAATCACCCTTTTCCGCGCAGATTCTCACAATCAAAAAGTTCATATTCCTATTCAGGACCTCATAAAATGTATGAATCTATTGACAAGAACATTATATTCCGGTGTTTTCAGAGCGCTATCTGCAGTTAAATGAAGTTTGAGATAAGTCAAAATTACCACATTCTGAGCAGTTTCAAAGTATCGCAAATCACATAAATCTATCCAATACAACATGATACGCATGAATCCGTCCTCAAATGCACAAAATTTTGCGTTTCCAGCAAGTTATCGGCGTTTTAACTGAGTCTCGTTGAGAAATTTTGACTCTGTAAATGTGCTCAGAAGCAAGATTTTGCTTCAAAAGTGCGTTATATGGCAGAATCTAGCACCAAATACATCATATTTCGTATTTTAGAGTGCCATTTGCAGTTTTACAAACTTTGGAATGAGTCGAAATCACGCTTTTCCGCGCAGATTTTCACAATCAAAAAGTTCATATTCCTATTCAGGACCTCATGATATGTATGAATCTATTGACAAGAACATTATATACCGTGTTTTCAGAGCGCTATCTGCAGTTGAATGAAGTTGAAATAAGTCAGAATTACCACATTCTGAGTAGTTTCAAAGTATCGCAATTCATATAAATCTATCCAATACAACATGATACGCATGAATCCGTCCGCAAATGCAACAAAATTTTTGCGTTTCCAGCAAGTTATCGGCGTTTTTTCTGAGTCTTGTTGAGAAATTTTTGACTCTGTAAATCTGCTCAGAGGCAAGATTTTGTTTCAAAAGTGCGTTATATGGCAGAATCTTGCACCAAATACATCATATTTTGTGTTTTTAGAGTGCTATTTGCAGTTTCACAGACTTTGGAATAAGTCGAAATCACGCTTTTTCCGCGCATATTTTTACAATCAAAAAGTTCATATTTCTATTCAGGACCTCATAATATGTATAAATCTATTGACAAAAACATTATATTCCGTGTTTTCAGAGCGCTATCTGTAGTTATATGAAGTTTGAAATAAGTCAAAACTACCACATTCTGAGCAGTTTTAAAGTATCGCAAATCACATAAATTTATCCAATACAACATAATACGCATGAATCCGTCCTCAAATGCACAAAATTTTGCGTTTCCCAGCAAGTTATCGGCGTTTTTTCTGAGTCTCGTTGAGAAAATTTTTGACTCTGTAAATCTGCTCAGAAGCAAGATTCAGCTTTAAAAGTGCGTTATATGGCAGAATCTAGCACCAAATACATCATATTTCGTGTTTTTAGAGTGCCATTTGCGGTCTTACAAACTTTGAAATAAGTCGAAATCACGCATTTCTGCGCATATTTTCACAATCAAAAAGTACATATTCCTATACAGGACCTCATAATATGTATGGATCCATCAACAAAACATCATATTTCGTGCTTCCAGAGCGCTATCTGCAGTTATATGAAGTTTGAAATAAGTCAAATTACCACATTCTGAGCAGTTTCAAAGTATCGCAAATCACATGAATCTATCCAATACAACATAATACGCATAAACTCGTCCTCAAATGCACAAAATTTTGCGTTTCCAGCAAGTTATTGGCGTTTTTTCTGAGTCTCGTTGAGAAATTTTTGACACTGTGAATCTGCTCAGAAGCAAGATTTTGCTCCAAAAGTGCGTTATATAGCAGAATCTAGCACCAAATACATCATATTTCGTGTTTTTAGAGTGCTATTTGCAAATTTACAAACTTTGGAATAAGTCGAAATCACGCTTATCCGCGCAGATTTTCACAATCAAAAAGTTCATATTCCTATTCAGAACCTCATAGAATGTATGAATCTATAGACCAAAACATCATATTTCGTTTTTCCAGAGCGCTATCTGCAGTTATATGATGTTTGAAATAAGTCAAAATTACAACATTCTGAGCAGTTTCAAAGTATCGCAAATCACATAAATCTATCCAATACAACATAATACGCATGAATCCGTCCTCAAATGCCACAAAATTTTGCGTTTCCAGCAAGTTATCGGCGTTTCTTCTGAATCTCGTTGAGAAATTTTTGACTCTGTAAATCTGCTCAGAAGCAAGATTTTGCTTCAAAAGTGCGTTATATGGCAGAACTAGCACCAAATACATCATATTTCGTGTTTTAAGAGTTGTATTTGCAGTTTTACAAACTTTGGAATGAGTCGAAATCACGCTTTTCCGCGCAGATTTTCACAATCGAAAAGTTCATATTCTATTCAGGACCTCATAAAATGTATGAATCTATTGACAAGAACATTATATTCCGTGTTTTCAGAGCGCTATCTGCAGTTAAATGAAGTTGAGATAAGTCAAAATTACCACATTCTGAGCAGTTTCAAAGTATCGCAAATCACATAAATCTATCCAATACGACATGATATCGCATGAATCCGTCCTCAAATGCACAAAATTTTGCGTTTCCCAGCAAGTTATCGGCGTTTTAACTGAGTCTCGTTGAGAAATTTTTGACTCTGTAAATCTGCTCAGAAGCAAGATTTTGCTTCAAAAGTGCGTTATTATGGCAGAATCTAGCACCAAATACATCATATTTCGTATTTTAGAGTGCTATTTGCAGTTTTACAAACTTTGGAATGAGTCGAAATCACGCTTTTCCGCGCAGATTTTCACAATCAAAATGTTCATATTCCTATTCAGGACCTCATGATATGTATGAATCTATTGACAAGAACATTATATTCCGTGTTTTCAGAGCGCTATCTGCAGTTGAATGAAGTTTGAAATGAGTCAGAATTACCACATTCTGAGTAGTTCAAGTATCGCAAATCATATAAATCTATCCAATACAACATGATACGCATGAATCCGTCCGCAAATGAACAAAATTTTTGCGTTTCCAGCATAGTTATCGGCGTTTTTACTGAATCTCGTTGAGAAATTTTTGACTCTGTAAATCTGCTCAGAAGCAAGATTTTGCTTCAAAAGTGCGTTATATGGCAGAATCTAGCACCAAATACATCATATTTCGTGTTTTAAGAGAGATATTTGCACTTTTACAAACTTTGGAATAAGTCGAAATCACGATTTTCCGCGCAGATTTTCACAATCAAAAAGTTCATATTCCTATCCAGGACCTCATAATATGTATGAATCTATTGAAAAAAACATCATATTTCGTGTTTCCAGAGCGCTATCTGCAGTTATATGAAGTTTGAAATAAGTCAGAATTACCACATTCTGAGCAGTTCCAAAGTATCGCAAATCACATAAATCTATCCAATACAACATAATACGCATGGATCCGTCCTCTAATGCACAGAAATTTGCGTTTCCAGCAAGTTTTCGGCGTTTTTTCTGAGTCTCGTTGAGAAATTTTTGACTCTGTAAATCTACTTAGAAGCAAGATTTTGCTTCAAAAGTGCGTTATATGGCAGAATCTAGCATCAAATACATCATATTTCGTGTTTTAAGAGTGCTATTTGCAGTTCTACAAACTTTGGAATAAGTCGAAATCACGCTTTTTCCGCGCAGATTTTCACAATCAAAAAGTTCATATTCCCATTTCAGGACCTTATAATATGTATGAATCTATTGACAAAAATATCATATCCGCGTTTTCAGAGCGCTATCTGCAGTTATATGAGGTTTGAAATAAGTCAAAATTACCATCATTCTTAGTAGTTTCAAAGTATCGCAAATCATATAAATCTATCCAATACAACATGATACGCATGAATCCGTCCGCAAATGCAACACAATTTTTGCGTTTCCAGCAAGTTATCGGCGTTTTTTCTGAGTCTTGTTGACAAATTTTTGACTCTGTAAATCTGCTCAGAGGCAAGATTTTGCTTCAAAAGTGCGTTATATGGCAGAATCTTGCACCAAATACAACATATTTCGTGTTTTAAGAGTGCTATTTGCAGTTTCACAAACTTTGGAATAAGTCGAAATCACGCTTCTCCGCGCATATTTTCACAATCAAAAAGTTCATATTTCTATTCAGGACCTCATAATATGTATAAATATATTGACAAAAACATTATATTTTCGTGTTTTCAGAGCGCTATCTGCAGTTATATGAAGTTTGAAATAAGTCAAAATTACCACAGTCTGAGCAGGTTCAAAGTATCGCAAATCACATAAATTTATCCAATACAACATAATACGCATGAATCCGTCCTCAAATGCACAAAATTTTGCGTTTCCAACAAGTTATCGGCGTTTTTTCTGAGTCTTGTTGAGAGATTTTTGACTCTGTAAAATCTGCTCAGAAGCAAGATTCAGCTTCAAAAGTGCGTTATATGGCAGAATCTAGCACCAAATACATCTATTTCGTGTTTTTAGAGTGCCATTTGCAGTCTTACCAAACTTTGGAATAAGTCGAAATCACGCATTTCTGCGCAGATTTTCACAATCAAAAAGTACATATTCCTATTCAGGACCTCATAATATGTATGGATCCATCGACAAAAACATCATATTTCGTGTTTCCAGAGCGCTATCTGCAGTTATATGAAGTTTGAAATAAGTCAAAATTACCACATTCTGAGCAGTTTCAAAGTATCGCAAATCACATGAATCTATCCAATACAACATAATACGCATAAACTCGTCCTCAAATGCACAAAATTTTGCATTTCCCCAGCAAGTTTATCGGCGTTTTTTCTGAGTCTCGTTGAGAAATTTTTGACACTGTAAATCTGCTCAGAAGCAAGATTTTGCTCCAAAAGTGCGTTATATAGCAGAATCTAGCACCAAATACATCATATTTCGTGTTTTGGAGTGCTATTTGCAGTTTTACAAACATTTGAATAAGTCGAAATCACGCTTTTCCGCGCCGATTTTCACAATCAAAAAGTTCATATTCCTATTCAGGACCTCACGATATGTAAGAATCTATTGACAAGAACATTATATTCCGTGTTTTCAGAGCGCTATCTGCAGTTAAATGAAGTTTGAAATAAGTCAGAATTACCACATTCTGAGTAGTTTCAATGTATCGCAAATCATATAATCTATCCACTACAACATAATACGCATGAATCCGTCCTCAAATGCACAAAATTTTGCGTTTCCAGCAAGTTATCGGCGTTTTTACTGAGTCTCGTTGAGAAATTTTTGACTCTGTAAATCTGCTCGGAAGCAAGTTTTTGCTTCAAAAGTGCGTTATATGGCAGAATCTAGCACCAAATACTTCATATTTCGTGTTTTAAGAGAGCTATTTGCACTTTTACAAACTTTGGAATAAGTCGAAATCACGCTTTCCGCGCAGATTTTCACAATCAAAAAGTTCATATTCCTATCCAGGACCTCATAATATGTCATGAATCTATCGGAAAAAACATCATATTTCGTGTTTCCAGAGCGCTATCTGCAGTTATATGAAGTTTGAAATAAGTCAGAATTACCACATTCTGAGCAGTTCCAAAGTATCGCAAATCACAAAAATCTATCCAATACAACATAATACGCATGAATCCGTCCTCTAGTGCACAGAAATTTGCGTTTCCAGCAAGTTTTCGGCGTTTTTTCTGAGTCTCGTTGAGAAATTTTTGACTCTGTAAATCTACTTAGAAGTAAGATTTTGCTTCAAAAGTGCGTTATATGGCAGAATCTAGCATCAAATACATCATATTTCGTGTTTTAAGAGTGCTATTTGCAGTTTACAAACTTTGGAATAAGTCGAAATCACGCTTTTCCGCGCAGATTTTCACGATCAAAAAGTTCATATTCCCATTCAGGACCTTATAATATGAATGTATCTATTGACAAAAATATCATATTCCGCGTTTTCAGAGCGCTATCTGCAGTTATATGAAGTTGAAATAAGTCAAAATTACCACATTCTGAGCAGTTTCAAAGTATCGCAAGTATAATAAATCTATCCAATACAACATGATACGCATGAATCAGTCCGCAAATGCACAAAATTTTCGCGTTTCCAGCAAGTTATCTGCGTTTTTTCTGAGTCTCGTTGAGAAATTTTTGACTCTGTCAATCTGCTCAGAGGCAAGATTTTGCTTCAAAAGTGTGTTATATGGCAGAATCTTGCACCAAATACATCATATTTCGTGTTTTTAGAGTGCTATTTGCAGTTCCACAAACTTTGGAATAAGTCGAAATCACGCTTTCCCCGCGCATATTTTCACAATCAAAAAATTCATTCTTCCCTATTCAGGACCTCATAATATGTATGAATCTATTGACAAAACATTATATTCGTGTTTTCAGAGCGCTATCTGCAGTTATATGAAGTTTGAAATAAGTCAAAATTACCACATTCTGAGCAGTTCAAAGTATCGCAAATCACATAATCTATCAATACAACATGATACGCATGAATCCGTCCTCAAATGCACAAAATTTTGCGTTTCCAGCAAGTTATCGGCGTTTTAACTGAGTCTCGTTGAGAAATTTTTGACTCTGTAAATCTGCTCAGAAAGCAAGATTTGCTTCAAAAGTGCGTTATATGGCAGAATCTAGCACCAAATACATCATATTTCGTATTTTAGAGTGCTATTTGCAGTTTTACAAAACTTTGGAATGAGTCGAAATCACGCTTTTTCCGCGCAGATTTTCACAATCAAAAAGTTCATATTCCTATTCAGGACCTCATGATATGTATGAATCTATTGACAAGACATTATATTCCGTGTTTTCAGAGCGCTATCTGCAGTTGAATGATGTTTGGAATAAGTCAGAATTACCACATTCTGAGTAGTTTCAAAGTATCGCAAATCATATAAATCTATCCAATACAACATGATACGCATGAATCCGTCCGCCAAAATGCACAAAATTTTTTGCGTTTCCAGCAAGTTATCGGCGTTTTTTCTGAGTCTTGTGAGAAATTTTTGACTCTGTAAATCTGCTCAGAGGCAAGATTTTGCTTCAAAAGTGCGTTATATGGCAGAATATTGCACCAAATACATCATATTTTGTGGTTTTTAGAGTGCTATTCGCAGTTTCACAAACTTTGGAATAAGTCGAAATCACGCTTTTCCGCGCATATTTTCTCAATCAAAAAGTTCATATTCCTATTCAGGACCTCATGATATGTATGAATCTATTGACAAAAACAATCATATTTCGTGTTTTCAGAGCGTTATCTGCAGTTGAATGAAGTTTGAAATAAGTCAAAACTACCACATTCTGAGCAGTTACAAAGTATCGCAAATCACATAAATTTATCCAATACAACATAATACGCATGAATCCGTCCTCAAATGCACAAAATTTTGCGTTTCCAGCAAGTTATCGGCGTTTTTTCTGAGTCTCGTTGAGAAATTTTTGACTGTAAATCTGCTCAGAAGCAAGATTCAGCTTCAAAAGTGCGTTATATGGCAGAATCTAGCACCAAATACATCTATTTCGTGTTTTTAGAGTGCCATTTGCGGTCTTACAAACTTTGGAATAAGTCGAAATCACGCATTTCTGCGCAGATTTTTCACAATCAAAAAGTACATATTCCTATACAGGACCTCATAATATGTATGGATCCATCGACAAAAACATCATATTTCGTGCTCCCAGAGCGCTATCTGCAGTTATATGAAGTTTGAAATAAGTCAAAATTACCCACATTCTGAGCAGTTTCAAAGTATCGCAATCACATGAATCTATCCAATACAACATAATATGCATAACTCGTCCTCAAATGCACAAAATTTTGCGTTTCCAGCAAGTTATCGGCGTTTTTTCTGAGTCTCGTTGAGAAATTTTGACACTGTGAATCTGCTCAGAAGCAAGATTTTGCTCCAAAAGTGCGTTATATAGCAGAATCTAGCACCAAATACATCATATTTCGTGTTTTTAGAGTGCTATTGCAGTTTAACAAACTTTGGAATAAGTCGAAATCACGCTTATCCGCGCAGATTTTCACAATCAAAAAGTTCATATTCCTATTCAGAACCTCATAGAATGTATGAATCTATTCACCAAAACATCATATTTCGTGTTTCCAGAGCGCTATCTGCAGTTATATGATGTTTGAAATAAGTCAAAATTACCACATTCTGAGCAGTTTCCAAAGTATCGCAAATCACATAAATCTATCCAATACAACATAATACGCATGATCCGTCCTCAAATGCCACAAAATTTTGCGGTTTCCAGCAAGTTATCGGCGTTTTTCCTGAGTCTCGTTCAGAAATTTTTGACTCTGTAAAATCTGCTCAGAGGCAAGATTTGCTTCAAAAGTGCGTTATATGGCAGAATCTAGCACCAAATACATCATATTTCGTGTTTTTAGAGATGCTATTTTGCAGTTTTTCAAACTTTGGATTGAGTCGGAATCACCCTTTTCCGCGCAGATTCTCACAATCAAAAAAGTTCATATTCCTATTCAGGACCTCATAAAATGTATTGAATCCTATTGACAAGAACATTATATTCGTGTTTTCAGAGCGCTATCTGCAGTTAAATGAAGTTTGAGATAAGTCAAAATTACCACATTCTGAGCAGTTTCAATGTATCGCAAATCACATAAATCTATCCAATACCAACATGATACGCATGAATCCGTCCTCAAATGCACAAAATTTTGCGTTTCCAGCAAGTTATCGGCGTTTTAAACTGAGTCTCGTTGAGAAATTTTTGACTCTGTAAATCTGCTCAGAAGCAAGATTTTGCTTCAAAAGTGCGTTATATTGGCAGAATCTAGCACCAAATACATCATATTTCGTATTTTAGAGTGCTATTTGCAGTTTTACAAACTTTGGAATGAGTCGAAATCACGCTTTTCCGCGCAGATTTTCACAATCAAAAAGTTCATATTCCTATTCAGGACCTCATGATATGTATGAAACTATTGACAAGAACATTATATTCCGTGTTTTCAGAGCGCTATCTGCAGTTGAATGAAGTTTGAAATAAGTCAGAATTACCACATTCTGAGTAGTTTCAAAGTATCGCAAATCATATAAATCTATCCAATACAACATGATACGCATGAATCCGTCCGCAAATGCACAAAATTTTTGCGTTTCCAGCAAGTTATCGGCGTTTTTCTGAGTCTTGTTGAGAAATTTTTGACTCTGTAAATCTGCTCAGAGGCAAGATTTTGTTTCAAAAGTGCGTTATATGGCAGAATCTTGCACCAAATACATCATATTTTTGTGTTTTTAGAGTGCTATTTTGCAGTTTCACAGACTTTGGATATAAGTCGAAATCACGCTTTTTCCCGCGCATATTTTTACAATCAAAAAGTTCATATTTCTATTCAGGACCTCATATATGTATAAATCTATTGACAAAAACATTATATTCCGTGTTTTCAGAGCGCTATCTGTAGTTATATGAAGTTTGAAATAAGTCAAAACTACCACATTCTGAGCAGTTTTAAATGTATCGCAAATCACATAAATTTATCCAATACAACATAATACGCATGAATCCGTCCTCAAATGCACAAAATTTTGCGTTTCCAGCAAGTTATCGGCGTTTTTTCTGAGTCTCGTTGAGAAATTTTAGACTCTGTAAATCTGCTCAGAAGCAAGATTCAGCTTAAAAGTGCGTTATATGGCAGAATCTAGCACCAAATACATCATATTTCGTGTTTTTAGAGTGCCATTTGCGGTCTTACAAACTTTGAAATAAGTCGAAATCACGCATTTCTGCGCATATTTTCAACAATCAAAAAGTACAATATTCCTATACAGGACCTCATAATATGTATGGATCCATCAACAAAAACATCATATTTCGTGCTTCCAGAGCGCTATCTGCAGTTATATGAAGTTTGAAATAAGTCAAATTACCACATTCTGAGCAGTTTCAAAGTATCGCAAATCACATGAATCTATCCAATACAACATAATACGCATAAACTCGTCCTCAAATGCACAAAATTTTGCGTTTCCAGCAAGTTATTGGCGTTTTTTCTGAGTCTCGTTGAGAAATTTTTGACACTGTGAATCCTGCTCA
>CAXDIG010000227.1:0-31551 GCA_963989225.1 Dromius quadrimaculatus
GGATAGATTTATGTGATTTGCGATACTTTGGAACCGCTGAGAATGTGGTAATTTTGACTTATTTCAAACTCCATATAACTGCAGATAGCGCTCTGAAAACACGAGATACGATGTTTTTGTTGATGGATTCATACATATTATGAGTTTCTGAATAGGAATATGAACTTTTTGATTGTGAAAATCTGCCCGGAGAAGCGTGATTTCGACTTATTCTAAAGTTTGTAAAACTGCGAATAGCACTCTAAAAACACGAAATATGATGTATTTGGTGCTAGATTCTGCCATATAACGCATTTCTGAATCAAAATCTTGCTTCTGAGCAGATTTACAGAATCAAAAATTTTTCAACGAAACTCAGAAAAAACGCTGATAACTCGCTGGAAACGCAAAATTTTGTTCATTTGAGGATGGATTCATGCGTATTATGTTGTATTGGATAGATTTATGTGATTTGCGATACTTTGAAACCGCTGGAAATGTGGTAATTTTGACTTATTTCAAACTTCATATAACTGAAGTTAGTGCTCTGAAAACACGAGATATGATGTTTTTGATGATGAATTCATACATATTATGAGTTCCTCAATAGGAATATGAGCTTTTTGATTGTAAAAATCTGCGCGGAAAAGCGTGATTTCGACTTATTCCAAAGTTTGTAAAACTGCGAATAGCACTCTAAAAACACGAATTATGATGTATTTGGTGCTAGATTCTGCCATATAACGCATTTCTGAAGCAAAATCTTGCTTCTGAGCAGATTTACAGAATCAAAAATTTTTCAACGAAACTCAGAAGAAACGCTGACAACTTGCTGGAAACGCAAAATTTTGTTCATTTTAGGACGGATCCATGTGTATTATGTTGTATTGGATAGATTTATGTGATTTGCGATACTTTGAAACCGCTGAGATTGTGGTAATTTTGACTTATTTCAAACTTCATATAACTGCAGATAGCGCTCTGAAAACACGAGATATGATGTTTTTGTTGATGGATTCATACATATTATGAGGTCCTGAATAGGAATATGAACTTTTTGATCGCGAAAATCTGCTCGGAAAAGCGTGATTTCGACTTATTCCAAAGTTTGTAAAACTGTGAATAGCACTCTAAAAACACGGAATATGGTGTATTTGGTGCTAGATTCTGCCATATAACGCATTTCTGAAGCAAAATCTTGCTTCTGTGCAGATTTACAGAATCAAAAATTTCTCAACGTAACTCAGAAAAAACGCTGATAGCTCGCTGGAAACGCAATTTGGTGCATTTGAGGACAGATCCATGCGTATTATGTTGTATTGGATAGTTTTATGTGATTTGCGATACTTTGAAACCGCTGAGAATGTGGTAATTTTGATTATTTCAAACTTCATATAACTGCAGATAGCGCTCTGAAAACACGAGATATGATGTTTTTGTTGATGGATTCATACATATTATGAGGACCTGAATAGGAATATGAACTTTTTTGATTGTGAAAATCTGCCGGGAAAGCGTGATTTCGACTTATTCCAAAGTTTGCTAAACTGCGAAAAGCACTCTAAAAACACGAAATATGGTGTATTTGATGCTAGATTCTGCCAGATAACGCATTTCTAGAGCAAAATCTTGCTTCTGAGCAGATTTACAGAATCAAAAATTTCTCAACGAAACTCAGAATAAACGCTTATAACTCGCTGGAAACGCAAAATTTTGTGCATTTGAGGACGGATTTATGCGTATTATGTTGTATTGGATAGATTTATGTGATTTGCGATACTTTGGAACCGCTGAGAATGTGGTAATTTTGACTTATTTCAAACTTCATACAACTGCAGATAGCGCTCTGAAAACACAAGATATGATGTTTTTGTTGATGGATTCATACATATTATGAGGAAATGAATAGGAATATGAACTTTTTGATTGTGGAAATCTGCCCGGAAAAAGCGTGATTTCGACTTATTCCAAAGTTTGTAAGACAACGAATAGCACTCTAAAATCACGAAATATGATGTATTTGGTGCTAGATTCTGCCATATAACGCATTTCTGAAGCAAAATCTTGCTTCTGAGCAGATTTACAGAATCAAAAATTCCTCAACGAAACTCAGAAAAAACGCTGATAACTTGCTGGAAACGCAAAATTTTGTGCATTTCTGGACGGATTCATGCGTATTATGTTGTATTGGATATATTTATGTGATTTGCGATACTTTGGAACCGCTGAGAATGTGGTAATTTTGACTTATTTCAAACTTCATATAACTGCAGATAGCGCTCTGAAAACACCAGATATGATGTTTTTGTTGATAGATTCATACATATTATGAGGTCCTGAATAGGAATATGAACTTTTTGATTGCGAAAATCTGCCGAAAAAGCGTGATTTCGACTTATTCCAAAGTTTGTAAAACTGTGAATAGCACTCTAAAAACACGAAATATGGTATATTTGGTGCTAGATTCTGCCAAATAACGCATTTCTGAAGCAAAATCTTGCTTCTGTGCAGATTTACAGAATCAAAAATTTCTCAACGTAACTCAGGAAAAAACGCTGAAAACTCGCTGGAAACGCAAAATTTTGTGCATTCAAGGACGGATTCATGCGTATTATGTTGTATTGGATTGATTTATGTGATTTGCGATACTTTGAGACCGCTGAGAATGTGTAATTTTGATTATTTCAAACTTCATATAACTGCAGATAGCGCTTCGGAAACACGAGATATGATGTTTTTATTGATGGATTCATACATATTATGAGGTCCTGAATAGGAATATGAACTTTTTGATTGTGAAAATCTGCCCGGAAAAGCGTGATTTCGATTTATTCCAAAGTTTGTATGCAGCGAATAGCACTCTAAAAACACGAAATATGATGTATTTAGTGCTAGATTCTGCCATATAACGCATTTCTGAATCAAAATCATGCTTCTGAGCAGATTTACAGGATCAAAAATTCTTCAACGAAACTCAGAAAAAACGCTGATAACTCGCTGGAAACGCAAAATTTGTTCATTTGAGGACGGATTCATGCGTATTATGTTGTATTGGATAGATTTATGTGATTTGCGATACTTTGAAACCGCTGGAAATGTGGTAATTTTGACTTATTTCAAACTTCATATAACTGAAGTTAGCGCTCTGAAAACACGAGATATGATGTTTTTGATGATGAATTCATACATATTATGAGTTCCTCAATAGGAATATGAGCTTTTTGATTGTGAAAAATCTCCACGGAAAAGCGTGATTTCGACTTATTCCAAAGTTTGTAAAACTTGCGAATAGCACTCTAAAAACACGAAATATGATGTATTTGGTGCTAGATTCTGCCATATAACGCATTTCTGGAGCAAAATCTTGCTTCTGAGCAGATTTACAGAATCAAAAATTTCTCAACGAAACTCAGAAAAAACGCTGACAACTTGCTGGAAACGCAAAATTCTGTTCATTTTAGGACGGATTTATGTGTATTATGTTGTATTGGATAGATTTTATGTGATTTGCAATACTTTGAAACCGCTGAGAATGTGGTAATTTTGACTTATTTCAAACTTCATATAACTGCAGATAGCGCTCTGAAAACACGAGATATGATGTTTTTGTTGATGGATTCATACATATTATGAGGTCCCGAATAGGAATATGAACTTTTTGATCGCGAAAATCTGCCCGGAAAAGCGTGATTTCGACTTATTCCAAAGTTTGTAAAACTGTGAATAGCACTCTAAAAACACGAGATATGGTGTATTTGGTGCTAGATTCTGCCATATAACGCATTTCTGAAGCAAAATCTTGCTTCTGTGCAGATTTACAGAATCAAAAATTTCTCAACGTAACTCAGAAGAAACGCTGATAACTCGCTGGAAACGCAATTTGGTGCATTTGAGGACAGATCCATGCGTATTATGTTGTATTGGATAGTTTTATGTGATTTGCGATACTTTGAAACCGCTGAGAATGTGGTAATTTTGATTATTTCAAACTTCATATAACTGCAGATAGCGCTCTGAAAAACACGAGATATGATGTTTTTGTTGATGGATTCATAAAAATTATGAGGATCTGAATAGGAATATGAACTTTTTTGATTGTGAAAATCTGCCCGGAAAAGCGTGATTTCGACTTATTCCAAAGTTTGCTAAACTGCGAATAGCACTCTAAAAACACGAAATATGGTGTATTTGATGCTAGATTCTGCCAGATAACGCATTTCTAGAGCAAAATCTTGCTTCTGAGCAGATTTACAGAATCAAAAATTTCTCAACGAAACTCAGAATAAACGCTTATAACTCGCTGGAAACGCAAAATTTTGTGCATTTGAGGACGGATTTATGCGTATTATGTTGTATTGGATAGATTTATGTGATTTTGCGATACTTTGGAACCGCTGAGAATGTGGTAATTTGACTTATTTCAAACTTCATACAACTGCAGATAGCGCTCTGAAAACACAAGATATGATATTTTTGTTGATGGATTCATACATATTATGAGGTCCTGAATATGAATATGAACTTTTTTGATTGTGAAAATCTGCCCGGAAAAGCGTGATTTCGACTTATTCCGAAGTTTGTAAAATTGCGAATAGCACTCTAAAAACACGAAATATGATGTATTTGGTGCTAGATTCTGCCATATAACGCATTCCTGAAGCTAAATCTTGCTTCTGAGCAGATTTACAGAATCAAAAATTTCTCAACGAAACTCAGAAAAAACGCTGATAACTTGCTGGAAACGCAAAATTATGTGCATTTGAGGACGGATTCATGCGTATTATGTTGTATTGGATAGATTTATGTGATTTGCGATACTTTGATACCGCTGAGAATGTGGTGATTTTGACTTATTCCAAACTTAATATAACTGCAGATAGCGCTCTGAGAACACGAGATATGATGTTTCTGTTGATGGATTCATACATATTATGAGGTCCTGAATAGGAATATGAACTTTTTGATTGCGAAAATCGGCCTGGAAAAGCGTGATACCGACTTACTCCAAAGTTTGTAAAATTGCGAATATCACTCTGAAAACACGAAATATGATGTATTTTGTGCTAGATTCTGCCATATAACGCATTTCTGAAGCAACATCTTGCTTCTGAGCAGATTTACAGAATCAAAAATTTCTCAACGAAACTCAGGAAAAACGCTGATAACTCGCTGGAAACGCAAAAATATGTGCATTTGAGGACGAATTTATGCGTATTACGTTGTATTGGATACATTTATGTGATTTGCGATACTTTGAAACCGCTGAGAATGTGGTAATTTTGACTTATTCAAACTTCATATAACTGCAGATAGCGCTCTGAGAACACGAGATATGATGTTTCTGTTGATGGATTCATACATATTATGAGGTCCTGAATAGGAATATGAACTTTTTGATTGTGAAAATCTGCTTGGAAAAAGCGTGATTTCGACTTATTCCAGAGTTTGTCAAACTGTGAATAGCACTCTATAAACACGAAATATAATGTATCTGGTGCTAGATTCTGCCATGTAACGCATTTCTGAAGCAAAATCTTGCTTCTGAGCAGATTTACAGAATCAGAAATTTCTCAACGAAACTCAGAAAAAAACGCTGATAACTCGCTGGAAACGCAAAAATTTTGTGCATTTGAGGACGGATTCATGTGTATATTGTTGTATTGGATAGATTTATGTGATTTGCGATACTTTGAAACCGCTGAGAATGTGGTAATTTTGACTTATTTAAAACTTCATATAACTGCAGATAGCGCTCTGAAAACACGAGATATGATGTTTTTGTTGATGGATTCATACATATTATGAGGTCCTGAATAGGAATATGAGCTTTTTGATTGTGAAAATCTGCGCGGAAGAGCGTGTGTCCGACTTATTTTAAAGTTTGTAAATCTGTGTATAGCACTCTAAAAACACAAAATATGATGTATTTGGTGCTAGATTCTGCCATATAACGATTTCTGAAGCAAAATCTTGCTTCTGAGCAGATTTTACAGAATCAAAAATTTCTCAACGAAACTCAGCAAAAACGCTGATAACTCGCTGGAAACGCAAAATTTTGTGCATTTGAGGACGGATTCATGCGTATTATGTTGTATTGGATAGATTCACGTGATTTACGATACTTTGAAACCTCTGAGAATGTGGTAATTTTGACTTATTTCAAACTTCATATAACTGCGGATAGCGCTCGGAAAACACGAGGTATGATGTTTTTGTTGATGGATCCATACATATTAAGAGTTCCTGAATAGGAATATGAACTTTTTGATTGCGAAAATCGGCCCGGAAAAGCGTGATTCCGACTTACTCCAAAGTTTGTAAAACTGCTAATAGCACTCTAAAAACACGAAATATGATGTATTTGGTGCTGGATTCTGCCATATAACGCATTCCTGAAGCAAAATCTTGCTTCTGAGCAGATTTACAGAATCAAAAATTTCTCAACGAAACTCAGAAAAAACGCTGATAACTTGCTGGGAACGCAAAATTATGTGCATTTGAGGACGGATTCATGCGTATTATGTTGTATTGGATAGATTTATGTGATTTGCGATACTTTGATACCGCTGAGAATGTGGTAATTCTGACTTATTTCAAACTTAATATAACTGCAGATAGCGCTCTGAGAACACGAGATATGATGTTTTTGTTGATGAATTCATACATATTATGAGTTCCTGAATAGGAATATGAACTTTTTGATTGTAAAAATCTGCCCGGAAAAGCGTGATTTTGATTTATTCCAAAGTTTGTAAAACTGCGAATAGCACTCTAAAAACACGAAATATGATGTATTTGGTGCTAGATTCTGCCATATAACGCATTCCTGAAGCAAAATCTTGCTTCTGAGCAAATTAACAGAATCAAAAAATTTCTCAACGAAACTCAGAAAAAAACGCTGATAACTCGCTGGAAACGCAAAATTATGTGCATTTAAGGACGGATTCATGCGGATTATGTTGTATTGGATAGATTTATGTGATTTGCGATAATTTGAATCCGCTGAGAATGTGGTAATTTTGACTTATTTCAAACTTCATATAACTGCAGATAGCGCTCTGAAAACACGAGATATGATGTTTTTGTTGATGGATTCATACATATTATGAGGTCCTGAATAGGAATATGAACTTGTTGATTGTAAAAATCTGCCCGGAAAAGCGTGATTTCGACTTATTCCAAAGTTTGTAAAACTGCGAATTGCACTCTGAAAACACGAAATATGATGTATTTGGTGCTAGATTCTTCCATATAACGCATTTCTTAAGCAAAATCTTCCTTCTGAGCAGATTTACAAAATCAAAAATTTCTCAACGAAACTCAGAAAAAACGCTGATAACTCGCTGGAAACGCAAAATTTTGTGCATTTGAGGACGAATTCATGCGTATTATATTGTATTGGATAGATTTATGTGATTTGCGATACTTTGAAACCGCTGAGAATGTGGTAATTTTGACTTATTTCAAACTTCATATAACTGCAGATAGCGCTCTGAAAACACGAGATATGATGTTCTTTCTGATAGATTCATACATATTATGAGTTCCTGATTAGGAATATGGACTTTTTGATTATGAAAATCTGCCCGGAAAAGCGTGATTTTGACTTATTCCAAAGTTTGTAAAACTGCGAATAGCACTCTAAAAACACGGAAAATGATGTATTTGGTGCTAGATTCTGCCATAAAACGCATTCCTGAAGCAAAATCTTGCTTCTGAGCAGATTTACAGAATCAAAAATTTCTCAACGAGACCCAGAAAAAACGCTGATAATTCGCTGGAAACGCAAAATTTTGTGCATCTGGGGACACATTCATGCGTATTATGTTGTATTGGATAGATTTATGTGATTTGCGATATTTTGAAACCGCTGAGAATGTGGTAATTTTGACTTATTTCAAACTTCATATAACTGCAGATAGCGCTCTGAGAACACGAAATATGATGTCTCAGTTGATGGATTCATATATATTATGAGGTCCTGAATAGGAATATGAACTTTTTGATTTCAAAAATCTGCCCGGAAAAGCGTGATTTCGACTTATTCCAAAGTTTGTAAAACTGTGTATAGCACCCTATTAACACGAATATAATGTTTTTTGGTGCTGGATTCTGCCATATAACGCATTTCTGAAGCAAAATCTTGCTTCTGAGCAGATTTACAGAATCAAAAATTTCTCGACGAGACCCAGAAAGAACGCTGATAACTCGCTGGAAACGCAAAATTTTGTGCATTTGAGGACGGATTCATGCGTACTATGTTGTATTGGATAGATTTACGTGATTTTGCGATACTTTGGAACCGCTGAGAATGTGGTAATTTTGACTTATTCCAAACTTCATATAACTGCAGATAGCGCTCTGAAAACACGAGATAGGATGTTTCTGTTGATGGATTCATACATATTATGAGGTCTTGAATATGAAATGAACTTTTTGATTGTGAAAATCTGCCCGGAAAAAGCGTGATTTCGACTTATTCCAAAGTTTGTAAAACTGCGAATAGCACTCTAAAAACACGAAATATGATGTATTTGGTGCTAGATTCTGCCATATAACACATTTCTGAAGCAAAATCTTGCTTCTGAGCAGATTTACAGAATCAAAAAATCGGTTGTCCGTAAAGTCGGTTTACTGACGATAGTTTAACGTGACAACGTCATGAGAAAATACTGATGGAGTGGTTGCATTTTTAAAAAGAAAATTTAAATTTTATCGGTTTGATAGATATTTTGTATGGATATAGAGAAGGAGGTAAATGGAAATCTGGAATTGAATTGATCAAGTTACATTTATTTGTACGCATAAATACAATTATGTCAATTTTTTCTATTTTTCATTTTGTATCAACATTATTTCTTTCAGCAAGTAAACTGAATAAAAGTTGTTGGTAAATTAGTTACTCAATTACTTTCGCAAATTCAATCGTGACTTGTTGTGAAAAAGTGATAATCTTGAATAATTTATTATAAGAATAAACTGTGATTAAATTATTAAATAAATATATTTTATTGGGTATAAGTTCTGTAATTTATTAGAAACACAACGTTTCAACAGCAAAGTGCTGCCTTTTTCACTTGAAAAAGGCAGCACTTTGCTGTTGAAACGTTGTGTTTCTAATAAATTACAGAACTTATACCCAATAAAACATATTTATTTAAAAATGAGTTCTGAAAAGTTTTTTCCTTGTGATTAAATTATTGTTCATAAATCCTAAATTGGAAATTTTAAATCTAGAAACATCATTGAAATTTCGTAACTCTAGCTTTTGACAAGCCTGCCTCAATGTGTTTGATATGGGAGAAAATTGTTCCCTTCGACGGCTGGCTGATCCAACCTGTCATTTCAGACACGTTGTTATGATATGTGGAAAATTTAACATTTATGTTCTAATTTTTTGAAATCTAGCTACGCTCGATAATTATTTCGATCGAATAGTGAAGCCATTGATTCTTTACTCATCGTGAAATAGTTCTGGGTAAGAGTGAATGATAGGTCACTATGACATTTCGCACAATTTTAAAGAGATGGCGATACTGGCGTCTCTGCAGTAAAAACAAATTCTGTCAGTGGCACTAAAACAGTGTTCATGTGTAACAATGGTTGTAGGTTAGTTCGCTACGCTCGCGGCTTTAACAAACATCCCTGAATATTACCGCACTTGCGCTGCGCGCGACTGTGGGACTGAACTTGAGAGGAAACCACCTCGAAGGGTGAACCAAACTTCTCCATGTTGGACCGAAATAATGAAACTTTCACATGTCATGTTTGAGGACTACTGCTTAGCTACCACTTACTCTGTACATATGTATTTCGAGCGCAAGCGGCATTATCATTGTGGACCTATCATTCACTTTATCCTAAGGCGAATTCTGGCGATGGATGCAAATCCATGAATCCTTAATTTTTTTTCCAACTTACGACGTCATGTTTCCATACATACGTCACAGAACGAAATATTCCATCTTATTCCATGATATCAGTGTTGAAGTTTGAATTTCTCAGGTTATTTACTAATCATTACTATGAATTCAATATTAGTAGATTTTGGTTGCAAGTTTTGAGTTTTTCCTTGATAAAAATGAACTTTTTATATTCGACAGTATAATACAGAATATCAGTAATAATTAATTCAAAATTTTTTGACACTTTTGTTCTAACCAAAGTTTGCAAAGAAAGACATAAAAAAATAAGAAATATTACGGAGAAGTAATTAGTACTTATTCAGAAAAGAACTTTTATAGACACTTTAAAATGAGTCAAATCTCTTTCAATTATTTTTTTGAAATCATTGAAAATAAATGCTTGACAGAAGAGTGAGAAAGAACAACATTTGGAAAAGGATAGGTTACATGGAAGCAGCTCGCTTGCAGTATCCATGAATCCGTGGATAACTAACTCATGACGTCATGAGTTCGTCGCCAGAATTCTGAATATTCCATGTTTCCCACGAACACAAACTCGAATCCATCGCCAGAATTCCCTTCTAGCTCTGTTAACTTATTGTTACAGTTTTGTCAATTATAGCATAACCTACAATCGCTGCACTAGCAGACCGATGCTATTTATTTTATTGATGAAAGCACGAATATTCGACAATATATCATTGAACATATATCTAATATCGAAAGAATCATTACCTTTATCGCCGCAATTATCTTTGCTATGAACAATTGACACCACATTCACTATTCACTGCACTTCATACTTGACGAAAACATGTAAATGTATTATTGTATAGCAGCTGTCCACGCGGACGCATCGCTCACTCAAGTAGGAGAAAGACAGATGTCAAACGCTGCCGAACGCGTAGGTCGATTGTGCCTCTTTGTCGCTCGTTCCGCGCTCTCGCTTGCACTTCAAGCCTTAAATAGAACGCCTCAGAGCGAGGTAACGCCGCATGAATCATGTTTTTTCGTGCGTGCAGCCGGGCTCCAATGAATTATAAGACGTTGTCACGTCAAAAACAAATATATTCCAATTAAATGAATCTTTTCATTACTTCGTTGCACCTGAAATCGTGTTTCACGTCCGTCCCATATAAAATCTTTAACACAACTGTCATCTCTTAACATATTACAGAAGTAAATCATAATCTTATTAATTACTTATTTAATTTATTCTTATTGATGAATAATCATTGGCATTTGTGATGACGTAATGGAACGCCTCAGAGCGAGCGAGGTAACGCCGTATGAGTCATGTTTTTACGTGCGTGCAGCCAGCTCTATCGAATTATAAGACGTTATCACGTCAAAATTTCTCAACGAAACTAAGAAAAAACGCTGATAACTCGCTGGAAACGCAAAATTTTGTGCATTTGAGGACGGATTCATGCGTATTATGTTGTATTGAATAGATTTACGTGATTTGCGATACTTTGAAACCGCTGAGAATGTGGTAATTTTGACTTATTCCAAACTTCATATAACTGCAGATAGCGCTCTGAAAACACGAGATATGATGTCTCTGTTGATGGATTCATACATATTATGAGGTCTTGAATAGGAAATGAACTTTTTGATTGTGAAAATCTGCCCGGGAAAGCATGATTTTGACTTATTCCAAAAATTTGTAAAACTGTTAATAGCACTCTAAAAACACGAAATATGATGTATTTGGTACTAGATTCTTCCATATAACGCATTTCTGAAGCAAAATCTTGCTTCTGAGCAGATTTACAGAATCAAAAATTTCTCAACGAAACTCAGAAAAAACCGCTGATAACTCGCTGGAAACGCAAAATTTTGTGCATTTGAGGAAGGATTCATGCGTATTATGTTGTATTGGATAGATTTATGTGATTTGCGATACTTTGAATCCGCTGAGAATGTGGTAATTTGGACTTATTTCAAACTTCATATAACTGCAGATAGCGCTCTGAAAACACAAGATATGATGTTTTTTTTGATGGATTCATACATATTATGAGGTTCTGAATAGGAATATGAACTTTTTGATTGTGAAAATCTACCCGGAAAAGCGTGATTTCGACTTATTCCAAAGTTTGTAAAACTGCGAATAGCACTCTAAAAACACGAAATATGATGTATTTGGTGCTAGATTCTGCCATATAACGCATTTCTGAAGCAGAATCTTGCTTCTGAGCAGATTTACAGAATCAGAAATTTCTCAACGAAACTCAGAAAAAACGCTGATAACTCGCTGGAAACGCAACATTTTGTGCATTTGAGAACGAATTAATGCGTATTATGCTGTATTGGATAGATTTATGTGATTTGCGATACTTTGAAACCGCTGAGAATGTGGTAATTTTGACTTCTTTCAAACTTCATATAACTGCGGATAGCGCTCTGAAAACACGAGATATGATGTTTTTGTTGATGGATCCATACATACTATGAGTTCTTGAATAGGAATATGAACTTTTTGATTGTGAAAATCTGCCCGGAAAAGCGTGATTTTGATTTATTCCAAAGTTTGTAAAACTGCGAATAGCACTCTAAAAACACGAAACATGATGTATTTGGTGCTAGATTCTGCCATATAACGCATTTCTGAAGCAAAGTCTTGCTTCTGAGCAGATTTACAGAATCAAAAATTTCTCAACGAAACTCAGAAAAAACGCTGATAACTCGCTGGAAACGCAAAATTTTGTGCATATGAGGACGGATTCATGCGTATTATGTTGTATTGGATAGATTTATGTGATTTGCGATACTTTGAAACCGCTGAGAATGTGGTAATTTTGACTTATTTCAAACTTCATATAACTGCAGTTAGCGCTCTGAAAACACGAGATATGACATTCTTGTTGATGGATTCATACATATTATGAGTTTCTTAATGAGAATATGAACTTTTTGATTGTGAAAATCTGCCCGGAGAAGCGTGATTTCGACTTATACCAAAGTTTGTAAAACTGCGAATAGCACTCTAAAAACACAAAAAATGATGTATTTGGTGCTAGATTCTGCCATATAACGCATTTCTGAAGCAAAATCTTGCTTCTGAGCGGATTTACAGAATCAAAAATTTCTCAACGAAACTCAGAAAAAACGCTGATAACTCGCTGGAAACGCAAAATTTTGTGCATTTGAGGAAGGATTCATGCGTATTATGTTGTATTGGATAGATTTATGTGATTTGCGATACTTTGAATCCGCTGAGAATGTGGTAATTTGGACTTATTTCAAACTTCATATAACTGCAGATAGCGCTCTGAAATCACAAGATATGATGTTTTTGTTGATGGATTCATACATATTATGAGGTTTTGAATAGGAATATGAACTTTTTGATTGTGAGAATCTACCCGGAAATGCGTGATTTCGACTTATTCCAAAGTTTGTAGAACTGCGAATAGCACTCTAAAAACACGAAATATAATGTATTTGGTGCCAGATTCTTCCATATAACGCATTTCTGAAGCAAAATCTTGCTTTTGAGCAGATTTACAGAATCAAAAATTTCTCAACGAAACTCAGAAAAAACGCTGATAACTCGCTGGAAACGCGAAATTGCGAGCATTTGAGGACGGATTCATGCGTATTATGTTGTATTGGATAGATTTATGTGATTTGCGATACTTTGAATCCGCTGAGAATGTGGTAATTTGGACTTATTTCAAACTTCATATAACTGCAGATAGCGCTCTGAAAACACAAGATATGATGCTTTTGTTGATGGATTCATACATATTATGAGGTTCTAAATAGTAATATACACATTTTGATTGTGAAAATCTACCTGGAAAAGCGTGATTTCGACTTATTCCCAAGTTTGTAAAACTGCGAATAGCACTCTATAAACACGAAATATGATGTATTTGGTGCTAGATTCTGCCATATAACGCATTTCTGAAGCAAAATCTTACTTCTGAGCAGATTTACAGAATCAAAAATTTCTCAACGAAACTCAGAAAAAACGCTGATAACTCGCTGGAAACGCAAAATTTTGTGCATTTGAGGACGGATTCATGCGTATTATGTTGTATTGGATAGATTTATGTGATTTGCGATACTTTGAAACCGCTGAGAATGTGGTAATTTTGACTTATTTCAAACTTCATATAACTGCAGTTAGCGCTCTGAAAACACGAGATATGACGTTCTTGTTGATGGATTCATACATATTATGAGTTTCTTAATGAGAATATGAACTTTTTGATTGTGAAAATCTGCCCGGAAAAGCGTGATTTCGACTTATTCCAAAGTTTGTAAAACTGCGAATAGCACTCTAAAAACACGAACAATGATGTATTTGGTGCTAGATTTTGCCATATAACGCATTTCTGAAGCAAAATCTTGCTTCTGAGCGGATTTACAGAATCAAAAATTTCTTAACGAAACTCAGGAAAAACGCTGATAACTCGCTGGAAACGCATAATTATGTGCATTTGAGAACGGATTCATGCGTATTATGTTGTATTGGATAGATTTATGTGATTTGCGATACTTTGAAACCGCTGAGATTGTGGTAATTTTGACTTATTTCAAACTTCATATAACTGCAGATAGCGCTCTGAAAACACGAGATATGATGTTTTTGTTGATGGATTCATACATATTATGTGGTCCTGAATAGGAATATGAGCTTTTTGATTGTGAAAATCCGCGCGGAAGAGCGTGATTCCGACTTATTTTAAAGTTTGTAAATCTGTGAATAGCACTCTAAAAACACAGAATATGATGGATTTGGTGCTGGATTCTGCCATATAACGCATTTCCGAAGCAAAATCTTGCTTTTGAGCCGATTTACAGACTCAGAAATTTCTCAACGAAACTCAGAAAAAACGCTGATAACTCGCTGGAAACGCAAAATTTTGTGCATTTGAGGACGGATTCATGCGTATTATGTTGTATTGGATAGATTCACGTGATTTGCGATACTTTGAAACCTCTGAGAATGTGGTAATTTTAACTTATTTCAAACTTCATATAACCGCAGATAGCGCTCGGAAAACACGAGATATGATGTTTTTGTTGATGGATTTATACATATTATGAGGTCCTGAATAGGAATATGAACTTTTTGATTGTGAAAATCTGCCCGGAAAAGCGTTATTTCGACTTATTCCAAAGTTTGTGAAACTGCGAATAGCACTCTAAAAACACGGAATATGATGTATTTGGTGCTAGATTCTGCCATATAACGCATTTCTGAAGCAAAATCTTACTTCTGAGCAGATTTACAGAATCAAAAATTTCTCAACGAAACTCAGAAAAAACGCTGATAACTCGCTGGAAACGCAAAATTTTGTGCATTTGAGGACGGATTCATGCGTATTATGTTGTATTGGATAGATTTATGTGATTTGCGATACTTTGAAACCGCTGAGAATGTGGTAATTTTGACTTATTTCAAACTTCATATAACTGCAGTTAGCGCTCTGAAAACACGAGATATGACGTTCTTGTTGATGGATTCATACATATTATGAGTTTCTTAATGAGAATATGAACTTTTTGATTGTGAAAATCTGCCCGGAAAAGCGTGATTTCGACCCTTTCCAAAGTTGTAAAACTGCGAATTGCACTCTAAAAACACAAAAAATGATGTATTTGGTGCTAGATTCTGCCATATAACGCATTTCTGAAGCAAAATCTTGCTTCTGAGCGGATTTACAGAATCAAAAATTTCTCAACGAAACTCAGAAAAAACGCTGATAACTCGCTGGAAACGCAAAATTTTGTGCATTTGAGGAAGGATTCATGCGTATTATGTTGTATTGGATAGATTTATGTGATTTGCGATACTTTGAATCCGCTGAGAATGTGGTAATTTGGACTTATTTCAAACTTCATATAACTGCAGATAGCGCTCTGAAAACACAAGATATGATGTTTTTTGTTGATGGATTCATACATATTATGAGGTTCTGAATAGGAATATGAACTTTTTGATTGTGAAAATCTACCCGGAAAAGCGTGATTTCGACTTATTCCAAAGTTTGTAGAACTGCGAATAGCACTCTAAAAACACGAAATATGATGTATTTGGTGCTAGATTCTGCAATATAACGCATTTCTGAAGCAGAATCTTGCTTCTGAGCAGATTTACAGAATCAGAAATCTCTCAACGAAACTCAGAAAAACGCTGATAACTCGCTGGAAACGAGAAATTTTGTGCATTTGAGGACGAATTCATGCGTATTATGCTGTATTGGATAGATTTATGTGATTTGCGATACTTTGAAACCGCTGAGAATGTGGTAATTTTGACTTCTTTCAAACTTCATATAACTGCGGATAGCGCTCTGAAAACACGAGATATGATGTTTCTGTTGATGGATTCATACATATTATGAGGTCTTGAATAGGAAATGAACTTTTTGATTGTGAAAATCTGCCCGGAAAAGCGTGATTTTGACTTATTCCAAAGTTTGTAAAACTGTGAATAGCACTCTAAAAACACTAAATATAATGTATTTGGTGCCAGATTCTTCCATATAACGCATTTCTGAAGCAAAATCTTGCTTCTGAGCAGATTTACAGAATCAAAAATTTCTCAACGAAACTCAGAAAAAACGCTGATAACTCGCTGGAAACGCAAAATTTTGTGCATTTGAGGACGGATTCATGCGTATTATGTTGTATTGGATAGATTTATGTGATTTGCGATACTTTGAATCCGCTGAGAATGTGGTAATTTGGACTTATTTCAAACTTCATATAACTGCAGATAGCGCTCTGAAAACACAAGATATGATGCTTTTGTTGATGGATTCATACATATTATAAGGTTCTAAATAGTAATATACACATTTTGATTGTGAAAATCTACCTGGAAAAGCGTGATTTCGACTTATTTCCAAGTTTGTAAAACTGCGAATAGCACTCTATAAACACGAAATATGATGTATTTGGTGCTAGATTCTGCCATATAACGCATTTCTGAAGCAGAATCTTGCTTCTGAGCAGATTTACAGACTCAGAAATTTCTCAACGAAACTCAGAAAAAACGCTGATAACTCGCTGGGAACGCAAAATTTTGTGCATTTGAGGACGAATTCATGCGTATTATGCTGTATTGGATAGATTTATGTGATTTGCGATTTTTTGAAACCGCTGAGAATGTGGTAATTTTGACTTATTTCAAACTCCATATAACTGCAGATAGCGCTCTGAAAACACGAGATATGATGTTTTTGTTGATGGATTTATACATATTATGAGTTCCTCAATGAGAATATGAACTTTGTGATTGTGAAAATCTGCGCGGAAAAGCGTGATTTTGACTTATTCCAAAGTTTGTAAAACTGCAAATAGCGCTCTGAAGACACGAAACATGATGTATTTGGTGCTAGATTCTGCCATATAACGCATTCCTGAAGCAGAATCTTGCTTCTGAGCAGATTTACAGAATTAGAAATTTCTCAACGAAACTCAGAAAAAACGCTGATAACTCGCCGGAAACGCAAAATTCTGTGCATTTGAGGACGGATTCATGCGCATTAGGTTGTATTGGATAGATTTATGTGATTTGCGATACTTTGAAATCGCTGAGAATGATGTAATTTTGACTTATTCCAAACTTCATATAACTGCAGATAGCGCTCAGATAACACGAGATATGATGTTTTTGTTGATAAATTCATACATATTATGAGGTCCTGAATAGGAATATGAACTTTTTGATTGTGAAAATCTGCGCGGAAAAGCATGATTTCGACTTATTCCAAAGTTTGTAAAACTGCGAATAGCACTCTGAAAACACGAAATATGATGTATTTGGTGCTAGATTCTGCAATATAACGCATTCCTGAAGCAAAACCTTGCTTCTGAGCAGATTTACAGAATCAAAAATTTCTCAACGAAACTCAGGAAAAACGCTGATAACTCGCTGGAAACGGATAATTATGTGCATTTGAGAACGGATTCATGCGTATTATGTTGTATTGGATAGATTTATGTGATTTGCGATACTTTGAAACCGCTGAGATTGTGGTAATTTTGACTTATTTCAAACTTCATATAACTGCAGATAGCGCTCTGAAAACACGAGATATGATGTTTTTGTTGATGGATTCATACATATTATGTGGTCCTGAATAGGAATATGAGCTTTTTGATTGTGAAAATCTGCGCGGAAGAGCGTGATTCCGACTTATTTTAAAGTTTGTAAATCTGTGAATAGCACTCTAAAAACACAGAATATGATGGATTTGGTGCTGGATTCTGCCATATAACGCATTTCCGGAGCAAAATCTTGCTTTTGAGCCGATTTACAGACTCAGAAATTTCTCAACGAAACTCAGAAAAAACGCTGATAACTCGCTGGAAACGCATAATTATGTGCATTTGAGAACGGATTCATGCGTATTATGTTGTATTGGATAGATTTATGTGATTTGCGATACTTTGAAACCGCTGAGAATGTGGTAATTTTGACTTATTTCAAACTTCATATAACTGCAGATAGCGCTCTGAAAACACGAGATATGATGTTTTTGTTGATGGACTCATACATATTATGTGGTCCTGAATAGGAATATGAGCTTTTTGATTGTGAAAATCTGCGCGGAAGAGCGTGATTCCGACTTATTTTAAAGTTTGTAAATCTGTGAATAGCACTCTAAAAACACAGAATATGATGTATTTGGTGCAAGATTCTGCCATATAACGCATTTCCGAAGCAAAATCTTGCTTTTGAGCCGATTTACAGAATCAAAAATTTCTCAACGAGACTCAGAAAAAACGCTGATAACTCGCTGGAAACGCAAAATTTTGTGCATTCGAGGACGGATTCATGCGTATTATGTTGCATTGGATAGATTCACGTGATTTGCGATACTTTGAAACCTCTGAGAATGTGGTAATTTTGACTTATTTCAAACTTCATATAACCGCAGATAGCGCTCGGAAAACACGAGATATGATGTTTTTGTTGATGGATTCATACATATTATGAGGTCCCGAATAGGAATATGATCTTTTTGATTGTGAAAATCTGCCCGGAAAAGCGTTATTTCGACTTATTCCAAAGTTTGTAAAACTGCGAATAGCACTCTGAAAACACGAAATATGATGTATTTGGTGCCAGATTCTGCCATATAACGCATTTCTGAAGCAAAATCTTACTTCTGAGCAGATTTACAGAATCAAAAATTTCTCAACGAAACTCAGAAAAAACGCTGATAACTCGCTGGAAACGCAAAATTTTGTGCATTTGAGGACGGATTCATGCGTATTATGTTGTATTGGATAGATTTATGTGATTTGCGATACTTTGAAACCGCTGAGAATGTGGTAATTTTGACTTATTTCAAACTTCATATAACTGCAGTTAGCGCTCTGAAAACACGAGATATGACGTTCTTGTTGATGGATTCATACATATTATGAGTTTCTTAATGAGAATATGAACTTTTTGATTGTGAAAATCTGCCCGGAAAAGCGTGATTCCGACTTATTCCAAAGTTTGTAAAACTGCGAATAGCACTCTAAAAACACGAAAAATGATGTATTTGGTGCTAGATTCTGCCATATAACGCATTTCTGAAGCAAAATCTTGCTTCTGAGCGGATTTACAGAATCAAAAATTTCTCAACGAAACTCAGGAAAAACGCTGATAACTCGCTGGAAACGCATAATTATGTGCATTTGAGAACGGATTCATGCGTATTATGTTGTATTGGATAGATTTATGTGATTTGCGATACTTTGAAACCGCTGAGATTGTGGTAATTTTGACTTATTTCAAACTTCATATAACTGCAGATAGTGCTCTGAAAACACGAGATATGATGTTTTTGTTGATGGATTCATACATATTATGTGGTCCTGAATAGGAATATGAGCTTTTTGATTGTGAAAATCTGCGCGGAAGAGCGTGATTCCGACTTATTTTAAAGTTTGTAAATCTGTGAATAGCACTCTAAAAACACAGAATATGATGGATTTGGTGCTGGATTCTGCCATATAACGCATTTCCGAAGCAAAATCTTGCTTTTGAGCCGATTTACAGACTCAGAAATTTCTCAACGAAACTCAGAAAAAACGCTGATAACTCGCTGGAAACGCATAATTATGTGCATTTGAGAACGGATTCATGTTATTATGTTGTATTGGATAGATCTATGTGATTTGCGATACTTTGAAACCGCTGAGAATGTGGTAATTTTGACTTATTTCAAACTTCATATAACTGCAGATAGCGCTCTGAGAACACGAGATATGATGTTTCTGTTGATGGATTCATACATATTATGAGGTCCTGAATAGGAATATGAACTTTTTGATTTTGAAAATCTGCCCGGAAAAGCGTGATTTCGACTTTTTCCAAAGTTTGTAAAACTGTGAATAGCACTCTATAAACACGAAATATAATGTATTTTGTGCTAGATTCTGCCATATCACGCATTTCTGAAGCAAAATCTTGCTTCTGAGCAGATTTACAGAATCAAAAATTTTTCAACGAGACCCAGAAAAAACGCTGATAACTCGCTGGAAACGCAAAATTTTGTGCATTTGAGGACGGATTCATGCAAACTATGTTGTATTGGATAGATTTACGTGATTTGCGATACTTTGAAACAGCTGAGAATGTGGTAATTTTGACTTATTCCAAACTTCATATAACTGCAGATAGCGCTCTGAAAACACGAGATATGATGTTCCTGTTGATGGATTCATACATATTATGAGGTCTTGAATAGGAAATGAAATTTTTGATTGTGCAAATCTGCCCGGAAAAGCGTGATCTCGACTTATTCCAAAGTTTGTAAAACTGTGAAAAGCACTCCAAAAATACGAAATGTAATGTATTTGGTGCTAGATTCTGCCATGAAACGCATTTCTGAAGCAAAATCTTGCTTCTGAGCAGATTTACAGAATCAAAAATTTCTCAACGAAACTCAGAAAAAACGCTGATAACTCGCTGGAAACGCAGAATTTTGTGCATTTGAGGAGGGATTCATGCGTATTATGTTGTATGGGTAGATTTGTGTGATTTGCGATACTTTGAAACCGCTGAGAATGTGGTAATTTTGACTTATTTCAAACTTCATATAACTGCAGATAGCGCTCTGAAAACACGAGATATGATGTTTTTGATGATGGATTCATACATATTATGAGTTTCTGATTAGGAATATGGACTTTTAGATTGTGAAAATCTGCCCGGAAAAGCGTGATTTTGACTTATTCCAAAGTTTGTAAAACTGCGAATAGCACTCTAAAAACACGAAATATGATGTATTTGGTGCTGGATTCTGCCATATAACGCATTTCTGAAGCAAAATCTTGCTTTCGAGCAAATTTACAGAATCAAAAATCTCTCAACGAAACTCATAAAAAACGCTGATAACTCGCTGGAAACGCAAAATTATGTGCATTTGAGGACGGATTCATGTTATTATGTTGTATTGGATAGATCTATGTGATTTGCGATACTTTGAAACCGCTGAGAATGTGGTAATTTTGACTTATTTCAAACTTCATATAACTGCAGATAGCGCTCTGAGAACACGAGATATGATGTTTCTGTTGATGGATTCATACATATTATGAGGTCCCGAATAGGAATATGAACTTTTTGATTTTGAAAATCTGCCCGGAAAAGCGTGATTTCGACTTTTTCCAAAGTTTGTAAAACTGTGAATAGCACTCTATAAACACGAAATATAATGTATTTGGTGCTAGATTCTGCCATATCACGCATTTCTGAAGCAAAATCTTGCTTCTGAGCAGATTTACAGAATCAAAAATTTTTCAACGAGACCCAGAAAAAACGCTGATAACTCGCTGGAAACGCAAAATTTTGTGCATTTGAGGACGGATTCATGCAAACTATGTTGTATTGGATAGATTTACGTGATTTGCGATACTTTGAAACGGCTGAGAATGTGGTAATTTTGACTTATTCCAAACTTCATATAACTGCAGATAGCGCTCTGAAAACACGAGATATGATGTTCCTGTTGATGGATTTATACATATTATGAGGTCTTGAATAGGAAATGGAATTTTTGATTGTGCAAATCTGCCCGGAAGAGCGTGATCTCGACTTATTCCAAAGTTTGTAAAACTGTGAAAAGCACTCTAAAAATACGAAATGTAATGTATTTGGTGCTAGATTCTGCCATGAAACGCATTTCTGAAGCAAAATCTTGCTTCTGAGCAGATTTACAGAATCAAAAATTTCTCAACGAAACTCAGAAAAAACGCTGATAACTCGCTGGAAACGCAGAATTTTGTGCATTTGAGGAGGGATTCATGCGTATTATGTTGTATGGGTAGATTTGTGTGATTTGCGATACTTTGAATCCGCTGAGAATGTGGTAATTTGGACTTATTTCAAACTTCATATAACTGCAGATAGCGCTCTGAAAACACAAGATATGATGCTTTTGTTGATGGATTCATACATATTATGAGGTTCTTAATAGTAATATACACATTTTGATTGTGAAAATCTACCTGGAAAAGCGTGATTTCGACTTATTCCAAAGTTTGTAAAACTACGAATAGCACTCTATAAACACGAAATATGATGTATTTGGTGCTAGATTCTGCCATATAACGCATTTCTGGAGCAGAATCTTGCTTCTGAGCAGATTTACAGACTCAGAATGTGCATTTGAGAACGAATTCATGCGTATTATGCTGTATTGGATAGATTTATGTGATTTGCGATACTTTGAAACCGCTGAGAATGTGGTAATTTTGACTTCTTTCAAACTTCATATAACTGCTGATGGCGCTCTGAAAACACGAGATATGATGTCTTTGTTGATGAATTCATACATATTATGAGTTCCTGAATAGGAATATGAACTTTTTGATTGTAAAAATCTGCCCGGAAAAGCGTGATTTTGATTTATTCCAAAGTTTGTAAAACTGCGAATAGCACTCTAAAAACACGAAATATGATGTATTTGGTGCTAGATTCTGCCATATAACGCATTCCTGAAGCAAAATCTTGCTTCTGAGCACATTTACAGAATCAAAAATTTCCCAACGAAACTCAGAAAAACGCTGATAACTCGCTGGAAACGCAAAATTATGTGCATCTGAGGACGGATTCATGCGAATTATGTTGTATTGGATAGATTTATGTGATTTGCGATAGTTTGAATCCGCTGAGAATGTGGTAATTTTGACTTATTTCAAACTTCATATAACTGCAGATAGCGCTCTGAAAACACGAGATATGATGTTTTTGTTGATGGATTCATACATATTATGAGGTCCTGAATAGGAATATGAACTTGTTGATTGTAAAAATCTGCCCGGAAAAGCGTGATTTCGACTTATTCCAAAGTTTGTAAAACTGCGAATTGCACTCTGAAAACACGAAATATGATGTATTTGGTGCTAGATTCTGCCATATAACGCATTTCTTAAGCAAAATCTCCCTTCTGAGCGGATTTACAGAATCAAAAATCTCTCAACGAAACTCAGAAAAAACGTTGATAACTCGCTGGAAACGCAAAATTTTGTGCATTTAAGGACGAATTCATGCGTATTATATTGTATTGGATAGATTTATGTGATTTGCGATACTTTGAAACCGCTGAGAATGTGGTAATTTTGACTTATTTCAAACTTCATATAACTGCAGATAGCGCTCTTAAAACACGAGATATGATGTTCTTTTTGATAGATTCATACATATTATGAATTCCTGATTAGGAATATGGACTTTTAGATTGTGAGAATCTGCCCGGAAAAGCGTGATTCTGACTTATTCCAAGGTTTGTAAAACTGCGAATAGCACTCTTAAAACACGGAATATGATGTATTTGGTGCTAGATCCTGCCATATAACGCATTTCTGAAGCAAAATCTTGCTTCTGAGCAGATTTACAGAATCAAAAATTTCTCAACGAGACCCAGAAAAAACGCTGATAATTCGCTGGAAACGCAAAATTTTGTGCATCTGGGGACACATTCATGCGTATTAGGTTGTATTGGATAGATTTATGTGATTTGCGATATTTTGAAACCGCTGAGAATGTGGTAATTTTGACTTATTTCAAACTTCATATAACTGCAGATAGCGCTCTGAGAACACGAGATATGATGTCTCTGTTGATGGATTCATATATATCATGAGGTCCTGAATATGAACTTTTTGATTTTGAAAATCTGCCCGGAAAAGCGTGATTTCGACTTATTCCAAAGTTTGTAAAACTGTGTATAGCACTCTATTAACACGAAATATAATGTATTTGGTGCTAGATTCCGCTATATAACGCATTTATGAAGCAAAATCTTGCTTCTGAGCAGATTTGCAGAATCAAAAACTTCTCGACGAGACCCAGAAAGAACGCTGATAACTCGCTGGAAACGCAAAATTTTGTGCATTTGAGGACGGATTCATGCGTACTATGTTGTATTGGATAGATTTACGTGATTTGCGATACTTTGAAACCGCTGAGAATGTGGTAATTTTGACTTATTCCAAACTTCATATAACTGCAGATAGCGCTCTGAAAACACGAGATAGGATGTTTCTGTTGATGGATTCATACATATTATGAGGTCTTGAATATGAAATGAACTTTTTGATTGTGAAAATCTGCCCGGAAAAGCGTGACTTCGACTTATTCCAAAGTTTGTAAAACTGTGAATAGCACTCTAAAAACACGAAATATAATGTATTTGGTGCTAGATTCTCCCATATAATGCATTTCTGAAGCAAAATCTTGCTTCTGAGCAGATTTACAGAATCAAATATTTCTCAACGAAACTCAGAAAAAACGCTGATAACTCGCTGGAAACGCAAAACTTTGTGCATTCGAGGACGGATTCATGCGTATTATTTTGTATTGGATAGATTTATGTGATTTGCGATACATCGAATCCGCTGAGAATGTGGTAATTTGGACTTATTTCTAACTTCATATAACTGCAGATAGCGCTCTGAAAACACAAGATATGATGTTTTTGTTGATGGATTCATACATATCATGAGGTCTTGAATAAAAATATGAACTTTTTGATTGTGAAAATCCACCCGGAAAAGCGTGATTTCGACTTATTCCAAAGTTTGTAAAACTGCGAATAGCACTCTTAAAACACGGAATATGAAGTATTTGGTGCTAGATTATTTCCATATAACGCATTTCTGAAGCAGAATCTTACTTCTGAGCAGATTTACAGAATCAAAAATTTCTCAACGAAACTCAGAAAAAACGCTGATAACTCGCTGGAAACGCAAAATTTTGTGCATTTGAGGACGAATTTATGCGTATTATGCTGTATTGGATAGATTCATGTGATTTGCGATACTTTGAAACCGCTGAGAATGTGGTAATTTTGACTTATTTCAAACTTCATATAACTGCAGATAGCGCTCTGAAAACACGAGATATGATGTTTTTGTTGATGGATTCATACATATTATGAGTTCCTGAATAGGAATATGAACTTTTTGATTGTGAAAATCTGCCCAAAATGCGTGATTTAGACTTATTCCAAAGTTTGTAAAACTGCGAATAGCACTCTAAAAACACGAAATATGATGTATTTGGTGCTAGATTCTGCCATATAACACATTTCTGAAGCAAAATCTTGCTTCTGAGCAGATTTACAGAATCAAAAAATCGGTTGTCTGTAAAGTCGGTTTACTGACGATAGTTTAACGTGACAACGTCATGAGAAAATACTGATGGAGTGGTTGCATTTTTAAAAAGAAAATTCAAATTTTATCGATTTGATAGATATTTTGTATGGATATAGAGAAGGAGGTAAATGGAAATCAGGAATTGAATTGATCAAGTTACATTTATTTGTACGCATAAATACAATTATGTCAATTTTTTCTATTTTTCATTTTGTATCAACATTATTTCTTTCAGCAAGTAAACTGAATAAAAGTTGTTGTTAAATTAGTTACTCAATTACTTTCGCAAATTCAATCGTTACTTGTTATGAAAAAGTGATAATCTTGAATAATTTATTATAAGAATAAACTGTGATTAAATTATTAAATAAATATGTTTTATTGGGTATAAGTTCTGTAATTTATTAGAAACACAACGTTTCAACAGCAAAGTGCTGCCTTTTTCACTTGAAAAATGCAGCACTTTGCTGTTGAAACGTTGTGTTTCTAATGAATTACAGAACTTATACCCAATAAAACATATTTATTTAAAAATGAGTTCTGAAATGTTTTTTCCTTGTGATTAAATTATTGTTCATAAATCCTAAATTGAAAATTTTAAATCTAGAAACATCATTGAAATTTTCGTAACTCTAGCTTTTGACAAGCCTGCCTCAATGTGTTTGATATGGGAGAAAATTGTTCCCTTTGACGGCTGGCTGATCCAACCTGTCATTTTAGACACGTTGTTATGATATGTGGAAGATTTAACATTTATGTTCTAATTTTTTGAAATCATGGCTACGCTCGATAATTATTTCGATCGAATAGTGAAGCCATTGATTCTTTACTCATCGTGAAATAGTTCTGGGTAAGAGTGAATGATAGGTCACTATGACATTTCGCACAATTTTAAAGAGATGGCGATACTGGCGTCTCTGCAGTAAAAACAAATTCTGTCAGTGGCACTAGAACAGTGTTCATGTGTAACAATGGTTGTAGGTTAGTTCGCTACGCTCGCGGCTTTGACAAACATCCCTGAATATTACCGCACTTGCGCTGCGCGCGACTGTGGGACTGAACTTGAGAGGAAACCACCTCGAAGGGTGAACCAAACTACTCCATGTTGGACCGAAATAATGAAACTTTCACATGTCATGTTTGAGGACTACTGCTTAGCTACCACTTACTCTGTACATATGTATTTCGAGCGCAAGCGCATTATCATTGTGACCTATCATTCACTTTATCCTAAGGCGAATTCTGGCGATGGATGCAAATCCATGAATCCTTAATTTTTTTTCCAACTTACGACGTCATGTTTCCATACATACGTCACAGAACGAAATATTCCATCTTATTCCATGATATCAGTGTTGAAGTTTGAATTTTTCAGGTTATTTACTAATCATTACTATGAATTCAATATTAGTAGATTTTGGTTGCAAGTTTTGAGTTTTTCCTTGATAAAAATGAACTTTTTATATTCGACAGTATAATACAGAATATCAGTAATAATTAATTCAAAATTTTTTGACACTTTTGTTCTAACCAAAGTTTGCAAAGAAAGACATAAACGAATAAGAAATATTACGGAGAAGTAATTAGTACTTATTCAGAAAAGAACTTTTATAGACACTTTAAAATGAGTCAAATCTCTTTCAATTATTTTTTTGAAATCATTGAAAATAAATGCTTGACAGAAGAGTGAGAAAGAACAACATTTGGAAAAGGATAGGTTACATGGAAGCAGCTCGCTTGCAGTATCCATGAATCCGTGGGATAACTAACTCATGACGTCATGAGTTCGTCGCCAGAATTCTGAATATTCCATGTTTCCCACGAACACAAACTCGAATCCATCGCCAGAATTCCCTTCTAGCTCTGTTAACTTATTGTTACAGTTTTGTCAATTATAGCATAACCTACAATCGCTGCACTAGCAGACCGATGCTATTTATTTTATTGATGAAAGCACGAATATTCGACAATATATCATTGAACATATATCTAATATCGAAAGAATCATTACCTTTATCGCCGCAATTATCTTTGCTATGAACAATTGACACCACATTCACTATTCACTGCACTTCATACTTGACGAAAACATGTAAATGTATTATTGTATAGCAGCTGTCCACGCGGACGCATCGCTAACTCAAGTAGGAGAAAGACAGATGTCGAACGCTGCCGAACGCGTTGGTCGATTGTGCCTCTTTGTCGCTCGTTCCGCGCTCTCGCTTGCACTTCAAGCCTTAAATAGAACGCCTCAGAGCGAGGTAACGCCGCATGAATCATGTTTTTTCGTGCGTGCAGCCGGCTCCATTGAATTATAAGACGTTGTCACGTCAAAAACAAATATATTCCAATTAAATGAATCTTTTCATTACTTCGTTGCACCTGAAATCGTGTTTCACGTCCGTCCCATATAAAATCTTTAACACAACTGTCATCTCTTAACATATTACAGTAGTACATCATAATCTTATTAATTACTTATTTAATTTATTCTTATTGATGAATAATCATTGGCATTTGTGATGACGTAATGGAACGCCTCAGAGCGAGCGAGGTAACGCCGTATGAGTCATGTTTTTTCGTGCGTGCAGCCTGCTCTATCGAATTATAAGACGTTATCACGTCAAAATTTCTCAACGAAACTAAGAAAAAACGCTGATAACACGCTGGAAACGCAAAATTTTGTGCATTTGAGGACGGATTCATGCGTATTATGTTGTATTGGATAGATTTACGTGATTTGCGATACTTTGAAACCGCTGAGAATGTGGTAATTTTGACTTATTCCAAACTTCATATAACTGCAGATAGCGCTCTGAAAACACGAGATATGATGTCTCTGTTGATGGATTCATACATATTATGAGGTCTTGAATAGGAAATGAACTTTTTGATTGTGAAAATCTGCCCGGAAAAGCAAGATTTTGACTTATTCCAAAGTTTGTAAAACTGTGAATAGCACTCTAAAAACACGAAATATGATGTATTTGGTGCTAGATTCTTCCATATAACGCATTTCTGAAGCAAAATCTTGCTTCTGAGCAGATTTACAGAATCAAAAATTTCTCAACGAAACTCAGAAAAAACGCTGATAACTCGCTGGAAACGCAGAATTTTGTGCATTTGAGGACGGATTCATGCGTATTATGTTGTATCGGATAGATTTATGTGATTTGCGATACTTTGTATCCGCTGAGAATGTGGTAATTTGGACATATTTCAAACTTCATATAACTGCAGATGGCGCTCTGAAAACACAAGATATGATGTTTTTATTGATGGATTCATACATATTATGAGGTTCTGAATAGGAATATGAACTTTTTGATTGTGAAAATCTGCCCGGAAAAGCATGATTTTGGCTAATTCCAAAGTTTGTAAAACTGTGAATAGCACTCTAAAAACACGAAATAAGATGTATTCGGTGCAAGATTCTTCCATATAACGCATTTCTGAAGCAAAATCTTGCTTCTGAGCAGATTTACAGAATCAGAAATTTCTCAACGAAACTCAGAAAAAACGCTGATAACTCGCTGGAAACGCAACATTTTGTGCATTTGAGAACGAATTAATGCGTATTATGCTGTATTGGATAGATCTATGTGATTTGCGATACTTTGAAACCGCTGAGAATGTGGTAATTTTGACTTTTTTCAAACTTCATATAACTGCGGATAGCGCTCTGAAAACACGAGATATGATGTTTTTGTTGATTGATCCATACATACTATGAGTTCTTGGATAGGAATATGAACTTTTTGATTGTGAAAATCTGCCCAGAAAAGCGTGATTTTGATTTATTCCAAAGTTTGTAAAACTGCGAATAGCACTCTAAAAACACGAAACATGATGTATTTGGTGCTAGATTCTGCCATATAACGCATTTCCAAAGCAAAATCTAGCTTCTGAGCAGATTATCATTATCAAAAATTTCTCAACGAAACTCAGAAAAAACGCTGATAACCTGCTGGAAACGCAAAATTTTGTGCACTTGAGGACGGATTTATGCTCATCATGTTGTATTGGATAGATTTATGTGATTTGCGATACTTTGAAACCGCTGAGAACATGGTGATTTTGACTTATTTCAAACTTCATATAACTGCAGATAGCGCTCTGAAAACACGAGATATGATGTTTTTGTTGATGGATTCATACATATTATGAGTTCCTGAATAGGAATATGAACTTTTTGATTGTGAAAATCTGCCCGGAAAAGCGTGATTTCGACTCATTCCAAAGTTTGTTAAACTGCGAATAGCACTCTGAAAACACGAAATATGATGTATTTGGTGCTAGATTCTGCCATATAACGCATTTCTGAAGCAAAATCTTGCTTCTGAGCGGATTTACAGAATCAAAAATTTCTCAACGAAACTCAGAAAAAACGCTGATAACTCGCTGGAAACGCAAAATTTTGTGCATTTGAGGACGAATTCATGCGTATTATGCTGTATTGGAAAGATTTATGTGATTTGCGATACTTTGAAACCGCTGAGAATGTGGTAATTTTGACTTATTTCAAATTTCATATAACTGCAGATAGCGCTCTAAAAACACGAGATATGATGTTTTTGTTGATGGATTTATACATATTATGAGTTCCTCAATGAGAATATGAACTTTGTGATTGTGAAAATCTGCGCGGAAGAGCGTGATTTTGACTTATTCCAAAGTTTGTAAAACTGCAAATAGCGCTCTGAAAACACGAAACATGATGTATCTGGTGCTAGATTCTGCCATATAACGCATTTCTGAAGCAAAATCTTGCTTCTGAGCAGATTTACAGAATCAAAAATTTCTCAACGAAACTCAGAAAAAACGCTGATAACTCGCCGGAAACGCAAAATTCTGTGCATTTGAGGACGGATTCATGCGTATTAGGTTGTATTGGATAGATTTATGTGATTTGCGCTACTTTGAAATCGCTGAGAATGTTGTAATTTTGACTTATTCCAAACTTCATATAACTGCAGATAGCGCTCAGAAAACACGAGATATGATGTTTCTGTTGATGAATTCATACATATTATGAGGTCCTGAATAGGAATATGAACTTTTTGATTGTGAAAATCTGCGCGGAAAAGCATGATTTCGACTTATTCCAAAGTTTGTTAAACTGCGAATAGCACTCTGAAAACACGAAATATGATGTATTTGGTGCTAGATTCTGCCATATAACGCATTCCTGAAGCAAAACCTTGCTTCTGAGCAGATTTACAGAATCAAAAATTTCTCAACGGAACTCAGAAAAAACGCTGATAACTCGCTGGAAACGCAAAAATTTTGTGCATTTGTGGACGGATTCATGCGTAACATGTTGTATTGGATAGATTCATGTGATTTGCGATACTGGAAAACCGCGGAGAATGTGGTTTTTTTGACTTATTTCAAACTCCATATTACTCCAGATAGCGCTCTGGAAACACGAGATATGATGTTTTTGTTGATGTATTCATACATATTATAAGTTCTTGAATAGGAATATTAACTTTTTGATTGTGAAAATCTGCGCGGAAAAGCGTGATTTCGACTTATTCCAAAGTTTGTGAAACTGCAAATAGCGCTCTAAAAACATAAAATATGATGTATTTGGTGCTAGATTCTGCCATATATCCAAAGCAAAATATTGCTTCTGGGCAGATTCACAGAATCAAAAATTTCTCAACGAGACTCAGAAAAAACGCTGATAACTCGCTGGAAACGCAAAATTTTGTGCATTTGAGGACAGATTCATGCGTATTATGTCGTATTGGATAGACTTATGTTATTTGCGGTACTTTGAAACCGCTGAGAATGTGGTAATTTTGACTTATTTCAAACTTCATATAACTGCAGATAGCGCTCTGAAGACACGAGATATGATGCTTTTGTTGATGGATTCATACATTTCATGAGTTCCTGAATAGGAATATGAACTTTTGATTGTGAAAATTTGCCCGGAAAAGCGTGATTTCGACTTATTCCAGAGTTTGTAAAACTGCGAGTAGCACTCTAAAAACACGAAATATGATGTATTTGGTGCTAGATTCTGCCATAT
>CAXDIG010000228.1:0-63723 GCA_963989225.1 Dromius quadrimaculatus
CTCTCGTGTTTTCAGTGCGCTATCTGCAGTTATATGAAGTTTGAAATAAGTCAAGATTACCACATTCTCAGGTGTTTCAAAGTATCGCAAATCACATAAATCTATCCAATACAACATAATACGCATGAAACCGTCCTCAAATGCACAAAATTTTGCGTTTCCAGCGAGTTATCAGCGTTTTTTCTGAGTTTCGTTGAGAACTTTTTGATTCTGTAAATTTGCTCAGAAGCAAGATTTTCTTCAGAAATGCGTTATATGGCAGAATCTAGCACCAAATACATCATATTTCGTGTTTTTAGAGTGCTATTCGCAGTTTTACAAACTTTGGAATAAGTCGAAATCACGCTTTTCCGGGCAGATTTTCACAATCAGAAAGTTCATATTCCTATTCAGGAACTCATAATATGTATATATCCATCAACAAAAACATCATATCCCCTGTTTTCAGAGCGCTATCTGCAGTTATATGAAGTTTGAATTAAGTCGAAATTACCACATTCTCAGCGGTTTCAAAGTATCGCAAATCACATAAATCTATCTAATACAACATAATACGCATGAATCCGTCCTTAAATACACAAAATTCTGCGTTTCAGCGAGTTATCAGCGTTTTTTCTGAGTTTCGTTGAGAAATTTTTGATTCTGTAAATCTGCTCAGAAGCAAGATTTTGCTTCAGAAATGCGTTATACGACAGAATCTAGCACAAAATACATCATATTTCGTGTTTTTAGAGTGCTATTCGCAGTTTTACAAACTTTGGAATAAGTCGAAATCACGCTCCTCCGGGCAGATTTTCACAATCAAAAAGTTCATATTCCTTTTCAGTGACTCATAATATGTGTGAATCCATCAACGAAAACATCATATCTCGTGTTTTCAGAGCGCTATCTGCAGTTATATGAAGTTTGAAATAAGTCAAAATTACCACATTCTCAGCGGTTTCAAAGTATCGCAAATCACATAAATCTATCCAATACAACATGATACGCATAAATCCGTCCTCAAATGCACTAAATTTTGCGTTTCCAGCGAGTTATCAGCGTTTTTTCTGAGTTTCGTTGAGAAATTTTTGATTCTGTAAATCTGCTCAGAAGCAAGATTTTGCTTCAGAAATGCGTTATTGCAGAATCTAGCACCAAATACATCATATTTTGTGTTTTTAGAGTGCTACTCGCAGTTTTACAAACTTTGGAATAAGTCGAAATCACGCTTTTCCGCGCGGATTTTCACAATCAAAAAGTTCATATTCCTATTCAGGAACTCATAATATGTATGAATCCATCAACAAAAACATCATATCTCGTGTTTTCAGAGCGCTATCTGCAGTTATATGAAGTTTGAAATAAGTCAAAATTACCACATTCTCAGCGGTTTCAAAGTATCGCAAATCACATAAATCTATCCAGTACAACATAATACGCATGAATCCGTCCTCAAATGCACAAAGTTTTGCGTTTCCAACGAGTTATCAGCGTTTTTTCTGAATTTCGTTGGGAAATTTTTGATCCTGTAAATCTGCTCAGAAGCAAGATTTTGCTTCAGAAATGCGTTATATGGCAGAATCTAGCACCTAATACATCATATTTCGTGTTTTTAGAGTGCTATTCACAGTTTTACAAACTTTGGAATAAGGCGACATCACGCTTCTCCGGGCAGATTTTCACAATCAAAAAGTTCATATTTCTATTCAGGAACTCATAATATGTATGAATCCATCAACAAAAAACATCATGTCTTGTGTTTTCAGAGCGCTATCTGCAGTTATATGAAGTTTGAAATAAGTCAAAATTACCACATTCTCAGCGGTTTCAAAGTATTGCAAATCACATAAATCTATCCAATACAACATAATACGCATGAATCCGTCCTCAAATGCACTAAATTTTGCGTTTCCAACGAGTTATTAGCGTTCTTTCTGAGTTTCGTTGAGCAATTTTTGATTCTGTAATCTGCTCAGAAGCAAGATTTTGCTTCAGAAAGGCGTTATATGGCAGAATCTAGCTCCAAATCCATCATATTTCGTGTTTTTAGAGTGCTTTTAGCAGTTCTACAAACTTTGGAATAAGTCGAAATCACGCTTTCCCGGGCAGATTTTCACAATCAAAAAATTCATATTCCTATCCAGGACCTCATAATATGTATGAATCCATCAACAGAAACATCATATCCCGTGTTTTCAGAGCGCTATCTGCAGTTATATGAAGTTTGAAATAAGTCAAAATTACCACATTCTCAGCAGTTTCAAAGTACCGCAAATCACATAAATCTATCCAATACAACAAAAGACGCATGAATCCGTCCTCAAATGCACAAAATTCTGCGTTTCCAGCGAGTTATCAGCGTTTTCTCTGAGTTTCGTTGAGAAATTTTTGATTCTGTAAATCTGCTTAGAAGCAAGATTTTGCTTCATAAATACGTTATACGACAAAATCTAGCACGAAATACATCATATTTCGTGTTTTTAGAGTGCTTTTTGCAGTTTTACAAACTTTGGAATAAGTCGAAATCTCGCTTTTCCAGGCAGATTTTCACAATCAGAAATTCATATTCCTATTCAGGACCTCATAATATGTATGAATCCATCAACAAAAACATCATATCTCGTGTTTTCAGAGCGCTATCTGCAGTTATATGAAGTTTGAAATAAGTCAAAATTACCACATTCTCAGCGGTTTCAAAGTATCGCAACCCAAATAAATCCATCCAATACAACATAATACGCATGAATCCGTTCTCAAATGCACAAAATATTGCGTTTCCAGCGAGTTATCAGCGTTTTTTCTGAGTTTCGTTGAGAAATTTTTGATTCTGTAATCTGCCCAGAAGCAAGATTTTGCTTCAGAAATGCGTTATATGGCAGAATCTAGCACCCAATACATCATATTTCGTGCATTTAGAGTGCTATTCGCAGGTTTACAAACTTTGGAATAAGTCGAAATCACGCCTCTCCGGGCAGATTTTCACAATCAAAAGTTCATATTCCTATTCAGGAACTCATAATATGTATGAATCCATCAACAAAAACATCATATCTCGTGTTTTCAGAGCGCTATCTGCAGTTATATGAAGTTTGAAATAAGTCAAAATTACCACATTCTCAGCGGTTTTGAAGTATCGTAAATCACATAAATCTACCCAATACAACATAATACGCATAAATCTGTCCTCAAATGCACAAAATTTTGCGTTTTCATTGAGTTATCAGCGTTTTTTTTTGCGTCTCGTTGAGAAATTTTTGATTCTGTAAATCTGCTCAGAAGCAAGAATTTGCTTCAGAAATGCTTTATATGGCAGAATCTAGCACCAAATACATCATATTTAGTGTTTTTAGAGTGCTATTCGCAGTTTTACAAACTTTGGAATAAGTCGAAATCACGCTTTTCCGGGCAGATTTTCACAATCAAAAAGTTCATATTCCTATTCAGGAACTCATAATATGTATGAACCCATCAACAAAAACATCATATCTTGTGTTTTCAGAGCGCTATCTGCAGTTATATGAAGTTTGAAATAGGTCAAAATTACCACATTCTCAGCGGTTTCAAAGTATCGCAAATCACATAAATCTATCCAATACCACATAATACGCATTAATCCGTCCTCAAATGCACAAAATTCTGCGTTTCCAGCGAGTTATCAGCGTTTTTTCTGAGTTTCGTTGAGAAATTTTTGATTCTGTAAATTTGCTCAGAAGCAAGATTTTGCTTCAGAAATGCGTTATATGGCAGAATCTAGCTCCAAATACATCATATTTTGTGTTTTTAGAGTGCTATTCGCAGTTTTACAAACTTTGGAGTAGGTCGAAATCACGCTTTTCCGGGCAGATTTTCAAATCAAAAAATTCATATTGCTATTCAGGAACTCATAATATGTATGAATCCATCAACAAAAACATGATATCTCCTGTTTTTAGAGCGCTACTGCAGTTATATGAAGTTTGAAATAAGTCAAAATAACCACATTCTCAGCGATTTCAAAGTATCGCAAATCACATAAATCTATCCAATACAATATAATACGCATGAATCCGTCCTCAAATGCACAAAATTTTGCGTTTCCAGCGAGTTATCAGCGTTTTTTCTGAGTTTCGTTGAGAAATTTTTGATTCTGTAATCTGCTCAGAAGCAAGATTTTGCTTCAGAAATGCGTTATATGGCAGAATCTAGCTCCAAATACATCATATTTTGTGTTTTTAGAGTGCTATTAGCTGTTTTACAAACTTTGGAATAAGTCGAAATCACGCTTTCACGGGCAAATTTTCACAATCAAAAAATTCATATTCCTATCCAGGACCTCATAATATGTATGAATCCATCAACAAAAACATCATATCCCGTGTTTTCAGAGCGCTATCTGCAGTTATATGAAGTTTGAAATAAGTCAAAATTACCACATTCTCAGCAGTTTCAAAGTACCGCAAATCACATAAATCTATCCAATACAACAAAATACGCATGAATCCGTCCTCAAATGCACAAAATTTTGCGTTTCCAGCGAGTTATCAGCGTTTTCTCTGAGTTTCGTTGAGAAATTTTTGATTCTGTAAATCTGCTCAGAAGCAAGATTTTGCTTCAGAAATACGTTATACGACAAAATCTAGCACGAAATACATCATATTTCGTGTTTTTAGAGTGCTATTTGCAGTTTTACAAACTTTGGAATAAGTCGAAATCTCGCTTTTCCGGGCAGATTTTCACAATCAGAAAATTCATATTCCTATTCAGGACCTCATAATATGTATGAATCCATCAACAAAAACATCATATCTCGTGTTTTCAGAGCGCTATCTGCAGTTATATGAAGTTTGAAATAAGTCAAAATTACCACATTCTCAGCGGTTTCATAGTATCGCAAATAACATGAATCTATCCAATACTACATAATACGCATGAATCCGTCCTCAAATGCACAAAATTTTGCGTTTCCAGCGAGTTATTAGCGTTTTTTCTGAGTTTTGTTGAGAAATTTTTGATTATGTAAATCTGCTAAGAAGCAAGATTTTGCTTCAGAAATGCGTTATATGGCAGAATCTAGCACCAAATACATCATATTTTGTGTTTTTAGAGTGCTATTCGCAGTTTTACAAACTTTGGAGTAGGTCGAAATCACGCTTTTCCGGGCAGATTTTCACAATCTAAAAATTCATATTCCTATTCAGGACCTCATAATATGTATGGATCCATCAACAAAAACATCATATCTCGTGTTTTCAGAGCGCTATTTGCAGTTATATGGAGTTTGAAATAAGTCAAAATTACCACATTCTCAGCAGTTTCAAAGTATCGCAAATCACATAAATCAATCCAATACAACATAATACGCATGAATTTGTCCTCAAATGCACAAAATTTTGCGTTTCCAGCATGTTATCAGCGTTTTCTCTGAGTTTCGTTGAGAAATTTTTGATTCTGTAAATCTGCTCAGAAGGAAGATTCTGCTTTAGAAATGCGTTATATGGCAGAATCTAGCACCAAATACATCATATTTCGAGTTTTCAGAGTGCTATTCGCAGTTTCACAAACTTTGGAATAAGTCAGAATCACGCTTTTCTGCGCGGATTTACACAATCAAAAAGTTCATATTCCCATTCAGGAACTCATAATATTTATAAATCCATCAACAAAAACAACATATCTTGTGTTTCCAGAGCGCTATCTGCAGTTATATGAAGTTTGAAATAAGTCAAAACTACCACATTCTCAGCGGTTTCAAAGTATCGCGAATAACATAAATCTATCCAATACAACATAATACGCATGAATTTGCCCTCAAATGCACAAAATTTTCCGTTTCGAGCGAGTTATCAGCGTTTTTTCTGAGTTTCGTTGAGAAATTTTTGATTCGGTAAATCTGCTCAAAAGCAAGATTTTGCTTCAGAAATGCGTTATATGGCAGAATCTAGCACCAAATACATCATATTTCGTGTTTTTAGAATGCTATCCGAAGTTTTACAAACTTTGGAATAAGTCCAAATCACGCTTTTCCGGGCAGATTTTCACAATTGAAAAGTTCATATTCTCATTCAGGAACTCATAATATGTATGAATCCATCAACAAAAACATCATATCTTGTGTTTTCAGAGCGCTATCTGCAGTTATATGAAGTTTGAAATAAGTCAAAGTACCACATTCTCAGCGGTTTCAAAGTATCGCAAATCACATAAATCTATCCAATACCACATAATACGCATTAATCCGTCCTCAAATGCACAAAATTTTGCGTTTTCAGCGAGTTATCAGCGTTTTTTCTGAGTTTCGTTGAGAAATTTTTGATTCTGTAAATCTGCTAAGAAGCAAGATTTTGCTTCAGAAATGCGTTATATGGCAGAATCTAGCACCAAATACATCATATTTTGTGTTTTTAGAGTGCTATTCGCAGTTTTACAAACTTTGGAGTAGGTCGAAATCACGCTTTTCCGGGCAGATTTTCACAATCAAAAAATTCATATTCCTATTCAGGAATTCATAATATGTATGAATCCATCAACAAAAACATGATATCTCCTGTTTTTAGAGCGCTATCTGCAGTTATATGAAGTTTGAAGTAAGTCAAAATTACCACATTCTCAGCGATTTCAAAGTATCGCAAATCACATAAATCTATCCAATACAATATAATACGCATGAATCCGTCCTCAAATGCACAAAATTTTGCGTTTCCAGCGAGTTATCAGCGTTTTTTCTGAGTTTCGTTGAGAAATTTTTGATTCTGTAAATCTGCTCAGAAGCAAGATTCTGCTTCAGAAATGCGTTATATGGCAGAATCTAGCACCAAATCCATCATATTTTGTGTTTTTAGAGTGCTATTCGCAGTTTTACAAACTTTGGAGTAGGTCGAAATCACGCTTTTCCGGGCAGATTTTCACAATCAAAAAATTCATATTCCTATTCAGGAATTCATAATATGAATGAAACCATCAACAAAAACATGATATCTCCTGTTTTTAGAGCGCTATCTGCAGTTATATGAAGTTTGAAGTAAGTCAAAATTACCACATTCTCAGCGATTTCAAAGTATCGCAAATCACATAAATCTATCCAATACAATATAATACGCATGAATCCGTCCTCAAATGCACAAAATTTTGCGTTTCCAGCGAGTTATCAGCGTTTTTTCTGAGTTTCGTTGAGAAATTTTTGATTCTGTAAATCTGCTCAGAAGCAAGATTCTGCTTCAGAAATGCGTTATATGGCAGAATCTAGCACCAAATACATCATATTTTGTGTTTTTAGAGTGCTATTCGCAGTTTTACAAACTTTGGAGTAGGTCGAAATCACGCTTTTCCGGGCAGATTTTCACAATCAAAAAATTCATATTCCTATTCAGGACCTCATAATATGTATGGATCCATCAACAAAAACATCATATCTCGTGTTTTCAGAGCGCTATTTGCAGTTATATGGAGTTTGAAATAAGTCAAAATTACCACATTCTCAGCAGTTTCAAAGTATCGCAAATCACATAAATCAATCCAATACAACATAATACGCATGAATTTGTCCTCAAATGCACAAAATTTTGCGTTTCCAGCATGTTATCAGCGTTTTCTCTGAGTTTCGTTGAGAAATTTTTGATTCTGTAAATCTGCTCAGAAGGAAGATTCTGCTTTAGAAATGCGTTATATGGCAGAATCTAGCACCAAATACATCATATTTCGAGTTTTCAGAGTGCTATTCGCAGTTTCACAAACTTTGGAATAAGTCAAAATCACGCTTTTCTGCGCGGATTTACACAATCAAAAAGTTCATATTCCCATTCAGGAACTCATAATATTTATAAATCCATCAACAAAAACAACATATCTTGTGTTTCCAGAGCGCTATCTGCAGTTATATGAAGTTTGAAATAAGTCAAAACTACCACATTCTCAGCGGTTTCAAAGTATCGCGAATCACATAAATCTATCCAATACAACATAATACGCATGAATTTGCCCTCAAATGCACAAAATTTTCCGTTTCGAGCGAGTTATCAGCGTTTTTTCTGAGTTTCGTTGAGAAATTTTTGATTCGGTAAATCTGCTCAAAAGCAAGATTTTGCTTCAGAAATGCGTTATATGGCAGAATCTAGCACCAAATACATCATATTTCGTGTTTTTAGAATGCTATTCGAAGTTTTACAAACTTTGGAATAAGTCCAAATCACGCTTTTCCGGGCAGATTTTCACAATTGAAAAGTTCATATTCTCATTCAGGAACTCATAATATGTATGAATCCATCAACAAAAACATCATATCTTGTGTTTTCAGAGCGCTATCTGCAGTTATATGAAGTTTGAAATAAGTCAAAGTACCACATTCTCAGCGGTTTCAAAGTATCGCAAATCACATAAATCTATCCAATACCACATAATACGCATTAATCCGTCCTCAAATGCACAAAATTTTGCGTTTTCAGCGAGTTATCAGCGTTTTTTCTGAGTTTCGTTGAGAAATTTTTGATTCTGTAAATCTGCTAAGAAGCAAGATTTTGCTTCAGAAATGCGTTATATGGCAGAATCTAGCACCAAATACATCATATTTTGTGTTTTTAGAGTGCTATTCGCAGTTTTACAAACTTTGGAGTAGGTCGAAATCACGCTTTTCCGGGCAGATTTTCACAATCAAAAAATTCATATTCCTATTCAGGAATTCATAATATGTATGAATCCATCAACAAAAACATGATATCTCCTGTTTTTAGAGCGCTATCTGCAGTTATATGAAGTTTGAAGTAAGTCAAAATTACCACATTCTCAGCGATTTCAAAGTATCGCAAATCACATAAATCTATCCAATACAATATAATACGCATGAATCCGTCCTCAAATGCACAAAATTTTGCGTTTCCAGCGAGTTATCAGCGTTTTTTCTGAGTTTCGTTGAGAAATTTTTGATTCTGTAAATCTGCTCAGAAGCAAGATTCTGCTTCAGAAATGCGTTATATGGCAGAATCTAGCACCAAATCCATCATATTTTGTGTTTTTAGAGTGCTATTCGCAGTTTTACAAACTTTGGAGTAGGTCGAAATCACGCTTTTCCGGGCAGATTTTCACAATCAAAAAATTCATATTCCTATTCAGGAATTCATAATATGTATGAAACCATCAACAAAAACATGATATCTCCTGTTTTTAGAGCGCTATCTGCAGTTATATGAAGTTTGAAGTAAGTCAAAATTACCACATTCTCAGCGATTTCAAAGTATCGCAAATCACATAAATCTATCCAATACAATATAATACGCATGAATCCGTCCTCAAATGCACAAAATTTTGCGTTTCCAGCGAGTTATCAGCGTTTTTTCTGAGTTTCGTTGAGAAATTTTTGATTCTGTAAATCTGCTCAGAAGCAAGATTCTGCTTCAGAAATGCGTTATATGGCAGAATCTAGCACCAAATACATCATATTTTGTGTTTTTGGTGTGCTATTCGCAGTTTTACAAACTTTGGAATAAGTCGAAATCACGCTTTTCCGGGCAGATTTTCACAATCAAAAAGTTCATAGTTCTTTTCAGGACCTTATGATATGTATGGATCCATCAACAAAAGCATCATATCTCGTGTTTTCAGAGCGCTATTTGCAGTCATATGAAGTGTGAAATAAGTCAAAATTACCACATTCTCAGCAGTTTCAAAGTATCGCAAATCACATAAATCAATCCAATACAACATAATACGCATGAATCCGTCCTCAAATGCACAAAATTTTGCGTTTCCAGCATGTTATCAGCGTTTTTTCTGAGTTTCGTTGAGAAATTTTTGATTCTGTAAATCTGCTCAGAAGGAAGATTCTGCTTTAGAAATGCGTTATATGGCAGAATCTAGCACCAAATACATCATATTTCGTGCTAGTGCTATTCACAGTTTCAAAAACTTTGGAATAAGTCAAAATCACACTTTTCCGGGCAGATTTTCACAATCAAAAAGTTCATAGTCCTATTCAGGACCTCATAATATGTATGGATCCATCAACAAAAACATCATATCTCGTGTTTTCAGAGTGCTATTTGCAGTTATATGGAGTTTGAAATAAGTCAAAATTACCACATTCTCAGCAGTTTCAAAGTATCGCAAATCACATAAATCTATCCAATACAACATAATACGCATGAACCCGTCCTCGATTGCACAAAATTTAGCGTTTCCAGCGAGTTATCAGCGTTTATTCTGATTTTCGTTGAGAAATTTTTGATTCTGTAAATCTGCTCAGAAGCAAGATTTCGCTTCAAAAATGCGTTATATGGCAGAATCTAGCACCAAATACATCATATTTTGTGTTTCAAGAGTGCTATTCGACGTTTTACAAACTCTGGAATAAGTCAAAATCACGCTCTTCCGGGGAGATTTTCACAATCAAAAAGTTCATATTCCTATTCAGGATCTCATAATATGTATGAATCCATCTACAAAAACATCATATCTCCTGTTTTCAGAGCGCTATCTGCAGTTATATGAAGTTTGAAATAAGTCGTAATTACCACATTCTCAGCGGTTTCAAAGTATCGCAAATCACATAAATCTAACCAATACAACATAATACGCATGAATCCGTCCTCAAATGCACAAAATTTCGCGTTTCCAGCGAGTTATCAGCGTTTTTTCTGAGTCTCGTTGAGAAATTTTTCATTCTGTAAATCTGCTCAGAAGCAGGATTTTGCTTCAGAAATGCGTTATATGGCAGAATCTAGCACCAAATACATCATATTTCGTGTTTTCAGAGTGCTATTCGCAGTTTTACAAACTTTGGAATAAGTCGAAATCACGCTTTTCCGGGCAGATTTTCACAATCAAAAAGTTCATATACCTATTTAGGAACTCATAATATGTAAGAATCCATCAACAGAAACATCATATCTCGTGTTTTCAGAGCGCTATTTGCAGTTATATGAAGTTTGAAATAAGTCAAAATCACCACATTCTCAGCGGTTTCAAAGTATCGCAAATCACATGAATCTATCCAATACAACATAATACGCATGAATCCGTCCTCAATTGCACACAATTTTGCGTTTTAAGCGAGTTATCAGCGTTTTTTCTGATTTTCGTTGAGAAATTTTTGATTCTGTAAATCTGCTCAGAAGCAAAATTTCGCTTCAGAAATGCGTTATATGGCAGAATATAGCACCAAAAACATCATATTTCGTGTTTTTAGAGTGCTATTCGCAGTTTTACCATCCTTGGAATAAGTCTAAATCAGGCCTTTTCGGGCAGATTCTCACAATCAAAAAGTTCATATTCTTATTTAGGACCTCATAATATGTATGAATCAATTAGAACGTAAAACGAATGAGACTCCCGTTTACTTTTAACGGACAGAAAAATATATTCAGTTTCACTACAAATGCTCTTGACATATATATAAAGATGATTGACACATCAAAAACAATACATTTCATGGCTAATTTGAATAATAGAAATAATGAAGTTGAATGAAGGAAGCGAAATGTGAATCTCCAACACGCCCCCTCAATTCGCATCCGGAATAGAATACAATCCCAGTCCATTCAGGCATCTCTCGTGGAAAACTCTTGATAGTGGCTTCGTGAGAATGTCAGCAATCATTTTCTCGGAGGGCAGATATTCAAGGGTTACAGGTTAGTTCCTCAATACATCTCGAATAAAATGGAATTTTATGTCGATGTGCTTGGAACGACTGTGATATACGGGATTCGCTGCGAGCTTACCCGCACTTTGGTTGTCATTATACATCAAAATCTCATTCAGTTCTTCAAAACCTAGCTCGGTTAAAAATCTTGACAGAAAAATAGCTTCTCTCCCGGCGTCGCTGATGGCCATACATTCAGCTTCGGTCGAGGATAAGGCCACGGTTCGTTGCTATCTTGACTCCAACGATATTGCGGCTCCATTTAAAACAAAAGTGAAGCCAGTGTAGGAACGACGATCTATCGGACTGTTGCCCCAATCGGCATCGACAAAACATGTGGGTCCATCATCAGTTTTTGTAAACTTTAGGGCGTAGTTGATTGTACCCTTCAAGTATCTTAGTACGTGTTTCGCAGCAACCCAATGTTCTTGACTGAAGCAATCATTAAATTGACTTAGAACACTTACGGAGTGTGCGATATCAGGACGTGTTGCTGTGGCAAGGTACATCAGGGCACCTATTAGTTCCCTGTAGGGAGCATCGTGAGGTTCGTCTGTCTCCTTCTTGACTAACTTACGATCAGGAACCATCGGAGTAGTAACCGGTTTGCAGTTCTGCATGTTGAATCTTTTCAGAATGTCCTCGACGTAGCCATTTTGAGATAGCAGGATTCCTCCATCCTCGCGATTGATCTGAATTCCCAGACCATATTTGGCCTCGCCGAGATCTTTTACAGTAAAATGCTCCGATAGAGTCCTTTTTATTTGTAATTCTCTGTTGTGATTTTTAGAGAAGATCAGGATATCGTCCACGTACAGTAATACGAACGTTTCTTTGTCCTTATCAACATAGATGCAGGTATCAGAGTTAGTTGCAGTGAGTCCAATATTCTCGGAAACTTTATTGATCTCAATGTTCAATTGTCGCCCAGCTTGTTTTAGACCATATAAGGCCTTAATTAGCTTGCAGACCTTGTCACCCTCGAGATTTCTCAGCATAACGGATGCTTTTTGTCTAAGAATTTTGTCGTGATCTGTGTCAGCTATTCTCTCCAACATCTTCTTTAAGAGTACAGGTTTTTCCATATAGACATCCTCATTTATTTTTCCATTAAGATAAGCTGAAGTAATGTCGAGTTGAGAAATCCTCATGTTTTGTTTAACTGCAAGAGCAATCAACAGCCGCAAAGACCTGAGTCGGGCCACTGGTGCGAAAGTGTCTTGGAAATCTATACCAGGTCTTTGTAAAAATCCTCTGGCTACTAATCTTGCTTTCCGCCTTTCTAGTGAACCGTCGGCTGTCCATTTGTTTCGCAGCACCATCCTGCTGCTGATCACCTTGGCGTCCTTGGGCCGACTGACGATTTTCCAAGTATCATTTGCAACTAAACTTCGCATTTCAACATAAATTGCATCCTCCCATTCCAGTTTATCATTTCCCGAAATCGCTTGAGAAAATGGAACTTCGGAAGCATTCATGACAGAATTTACGTCTTGATAATCACCATCTTGTTCATCTTTGTTATTGTCTTGCGTGTCGATTGAAACTTGCCTGTGTAGCTTTCTTGGACGTCCTCGTTGTCCGGTCATGACCTTCGTCGGCCTTTCCGAGGCACGTTTAAGTTCGGTGGTACTACGTGAAGTGACACATATGCTCTTCCGGTCTTCCGCAGACTCTTTTTCGAGTTCACTCGAAGTATCCTCTTCCATCTTGACCTCACTCGAGGAGCTGATTTCGAATCTCGTTTCTGCATCTTTCTTGTGCAGATCCGGCTCGACAACCAAATGTTTTGTCGGATTGAAGTTCTCCAGGAAGTCACGCCCATTCTTCGTTTCCTCGTAGATGATATCTTTGTAGCCTTGCCAATCTTGATGTTTGTCTAGGAACTTGACATCTCTCGATACACGAATCTTGTTCTCTGAGGGAACCCAGATTCTGAAGCCTTTGGACGTGTCAGGATAACCTACAAAAATCCCTTCAAGTGCTCTTTTGTCAAATTTTCCTTTGCCCACTGCTTTATCCAATACAAATGCCTCACAACCAAACGACTGAAGATAATTCAGACGTGGAGCTCTGCCTGTCCACAACATATAAGGAATGTTCCCGTCCAAGCTCTTGGTTATGCAACGATTGCGAATATGATTGGCAGTGGCTATAGCTTCGGCCCAGAAAGAGGGAGGAAGTCCAGACTCCAACATCATACACCTGGCAGCTTCTACCAAGGTTCGGTTCTTCCTTTCAGCTACTCCGTTCTGCTGTGGAGTATAAACCGTGGAGAGACGACGTTAAATCTCGGAACTTTTCAAAATTTCATCCATCTTACTGTTGCAATACTCAGTTCCATTATCGGATTGTAAAGCCTTGATTCTTCGACCCGTTTGTGTCTCAGCGTAGTTCTTGAATTCTTGAAATTTCGATGCTACCTCACTTTCATTCGAAATAAAATAAATCGTGCACCAGCGACTGTGGTCATCAATAAAAGTAACAAAGTATCGTGCTCCACCTTTGGACTTCGTCCTGATGGGTCCACATACGTCACTATGTATAATGTCCAGTAATTCTTTAGCACGATCTGTTCGACTCTGGAACGAGGCGCTGGCGAGCTTGCCGGTAAGGCACGTCCTGCATGTTTCCAGTTCGCCGTTCAGATTTGGTATCAACTTCTTCTTGGACATGAGTGATAAGTCGTGAGCATTCAGATGTCCAAGCTTCTGATGCCATTTATTTACATCTCCCAATCCTGAGCTTGAAAACTTGCAGTCCTGTTGTTGCATCTCTTGCAGATAGAAAAGGTCGCCAACTCTGTCAGCGATTAGCTTAATTTCTCCTTGGTTATCTTGTACAAGAGCCTGTTTCTTGGTGAATAGGACTTGATCGCCCTTATCGACAATTTTGGAAACAGAAATAAGGTTAGTTCGCAAATCAGGAACATGAAGAGTATCACGAAGGTTAACACACATATTTTCATTGCCATTCCAAGTCGATATAGTGACATCACCTTTGGCAGTGACATTTGAGGTCGTATTCGTGGCAAGTTTCAAATCAGATTGAATTTGACGGAGATTTTTCATCAAAGCGTCGTCCTTGCATAGATGCGTAGTACATCCGCTGTCTAGACACCATCTTTTATCGGAGGCATATCGGATCCCTGGATCTGCCAAATATGTCATAGCATTCCCATTCGCTCTTTTCTTTCTTTGTTCTCTCTTCCTTTTGAAACAATCAGCGGCCTTGTGTCCTTGTTTTCCGCAATAGTTGCAGTCGTACGTGACGGTTTGATTTGACGATTTTTGATCTTGTTTGGATTCTGTTTGTTAGAGAAATGCTTCTGATTATTTTTGTCTCTATTAGTGCCACCATTGTTTTTGATGAATAATGCACGGTATGATCCGTCGTTTGTCTTACGAATTCTTGCATCGTATTCTTCCACGATTTTGACTCTCAAAGTTTCGATTTCAGGAAGATTGTCACGAGCTTCAATGGCGCATCTAAAGTTCTCAAAAGAATCTGGAAGACTAGATAAAATCATAATAGCCAATAAATCATTGTTAACGGTAATATCCATATTTTTTAATTTGTCAAAAATATCGAAAAAATTGGAAAGATACTCCTTAACGTCTTCTTCATACGTCATTTTACTTTGTGTCAAGCGTTTTAGCAATGTCGTCTTCTGTGCAGGACCCTTTGATGCGTATGCGGCTTCCAGTTTCAGCCAAATCTCTCTTGATGTCGTGCACCCACGTACCTGGCTGAGCTCCGACGGGTTGATTGCCAAAATCAGGTCGGATTTCGCCTTTCGATCCGCCGACAGCCAGGCAGCTTCAGCTGCTCGTGCTGCTGCTATTTCTTGTGCGGTTCCATTTTCTTATACCTCAGGTTTGGGTTGATCTCCGCTGACGTAAATCCATGTGTCATTTTTCACTAAAACGACTTCAATTTGTACTTTCCAAGTTTCGTAGTTGTGCTTTGAAAGTGTTTCAATCCGAGAGGAATTTATTTGAGCCATGTCGATATCAGACTTCGAAAAAAATCAACTTTAATTTATTTACTGGCGCAATCTGGGCCCATAACCAATTAGAACGTAAAACGAATAATACTCCCGTTTACTTTTAACGGACAGAAAAATATATTCAGTTTTACTACAAATGCTTTTGACATATATATAAAGATGATTGACACATCAAAAACAATACATTTCATGGCTAATTTGAATAATAGAAATAATGAAGTTGAATGAAGGAAGCGAAATGTGGATCTCTAACAGAATCCATCAACAAAAACATCATATCTCGTGTTTTCAGAGCGCTATCTGCAGTTATATGAAGTTTGAAATAAGTCAAAATTACCACATTCTCAGCGGTTTCAAAGTATCGCAAATCACGTAAATCTATCCGAAACAACATAATACGCATAAATCCGTGAACAAAATTTCGCGTTTCCAGCGAGTTATCAGCGTTTTTTCGAGTTTCGTTGAGAAATTTTTGATTCTGTAAATCTGCTAAGAAGCAAGATTTTGCTTCAGAAATGCGTTATATGGCAGAATCTAGCACCAAATACATCATATTTCGTGTTTCTAGAGTGCTATTCGCAGTTTTACAAACTTTGGAATGAGTCGAAATCACGCTTTTCCGGGCAGATTTACAATCAAAAAGTTCATATCTCTATTCGGAAACACATAATATGTATAAATCCATCAACAAAAACATCATATCTTGTGTTTTCAGAGCGCTATCTGCAGTTATATGAAGTTTGGAATAAGTCAGATTTACCACATTCTCATTGGTTTCAAAGTATCGCAAATCACATAAATCTATCCAATACAACATAATACGCATGAATCCGTCCTCAAATGCACAAAATTTTGCGTTTCCAGCGAGTTATCATCGTTTTTTCTGAGTTTCGTTGAGAAATTTTTGACTCTGTTAATCTGCTCAGAAGCAAGATTTTGCTTCAGAAATGCGTTATATGGCAGAATCCAGCGCCAAATACATCATATTTTGTGTTTTTAGAGTGCTATTCGCAGTTTTACAAACTTTGGAATAAGTCGAAATCATGCTTTTCCGGGCAGATTTTCACAATCAAAAAGTTCATATTCCTATTCAGGACCTCATAATATGTATGAATCCATCAACAAAAACATCATATCTCGTGTTCTCAGAGCGCTATCTGCAGTTATATGAAGTTTGAAATAAGTCAAAATTACCACATCCTCAGCGGTTTCCAAGTATCGCAAATCACATAAATCTATCCAATACAACATAATACGCATGAATCAGTCCTCAAATGCACAACATTTTGCGTTTCCAGCGAGTTATCAGCGTTTTTTCTGAGTTGAGCTTTTCCGGGCAGATTCTCACAATCGAATAGTTCATATTTCTATTCAGGAACTCATAATATGTATGAATCCATCAACAAAAACCTCATATCTCTTGTTTTCAGAAAGCTTTCTGCAGTTATATGAAGTTTGAAATAAGTCAAAATTACCACATTCTCAGCGGTTTCAATGTATCGCAAATCACATAAATCTATCCAATACAACATAATACGCATAAGTCCGTCCTTAAATGCACAAAATCTTGCGTTTCCAGCGAGTTATCAGCGTTTTTTTCTGAGTTTCGTTGAGAAATTTTTGATTCTGTAAATCTGCTCAGAAGCAAGATTTTGCTTCAGAAATGCGTTATATGGCAGAATCTAGCACCGAATACATCATATTTCGTGATTTTAGAGTGCTATTTGTAGTTTTACAAACTTTGGAATAAGTCGAAATCACGCTTTTCCGGGCAAATTTTCACAATCAAAAAGTTCATATTCCTATTCAGGAACTCATAATATGTATGAATCTATCAACAAAAACATCATATCTCGTGTTTTCAGAGCGCTATCTGCAGTTATATGAAGTTTGAAATAGGTCAAAATTACCACATTCTCAGCGGTTTCAAAGTATCGCAAATCACATAAATCTATCCAATACAACATAATACGTATGAATCCGTCCTCAAATGCACAAAATGTTGCGTTTCCAGCGAGATATTAGCATTTTTTCTGAGTTTCATTGAGAAATTTATGATTCTGTAAATCTGCTCAGAAGCAAGATTTTGCTTCAGAAATGCGTAATATGGCAGAATCTAGCACCAAATACATCATATTTCGTGTTTTTAGAGTGCTATTCGCAGTCTTCCAAACCTGGGAATAAGTCGGAATCACACTTTTCCGGGCAGATTTTCACAATCAAAAAGTTCATATTCCTATTCAGGACCTCATAATATGTATGAATCCATCAACAAAAACATCATATCTCGTGTTTTCAGAGCGCTATCTGCAGTTATATGAAGTTTGAAATAAGTCAATATTACCACATTCTCAGCGGTTTCAAAGTATCGCAAATCACATAAATCTATCCAATACAACATAATACGCATGAATCCGTCCTCAAATGCACAAAATTTTGCGTTTCCAGCGAGTTATCAGCGTTTTTCTGAGTTTCGTTGAGAAATTTTTGATTCTGTAAATCTGCTCAGAAGCAAGACTTTGCTTCATGAATGCGTTATATGGCAGAATCTAGCACCAAATACATCATATTTCGTGTTTTTAGAGTGCTATTCGCAGTTTTAAAAACTTTGGAATAAGTCGAAATCACGCTTTTTCCGGGCAGATTTTCACAATCAAAAAGTGCATATTCCTATCCAGAAACTCATAATATGTATGAATCCATCAACTAAAACATCATATCTTGTGTTTTCAGAGCGCTATCTGCAGTTATATGAAGTTTGAAATAAGTCAAAATTACCACATTCTCAGCGGTTTCCAAGTATCGCAAATCACATAAATCTATCCAATACAACATAATACGCATGAATCAGTCCTCAAATGCACAAAATTTGCGTTTCCAGCGAGTTATCAGCGTTTTTTTCGAGTTGAGCTTTTCCGGGCAGATTTTCACAATCGAATAGTTCATATTTCTATTCAGGAACTCATAATATGTATGAATCCATCAACAAAAACCTCATATCTCTTGTTTCAGAACGCTATCTGCAGTTATATGAAGTTTGAAATATGTCAAAATTACCACATTCTCAGCGGGTTCAATGTATCGCAAATCACATAAATCTATCCAATACAACATAATACGCATAAGTCCGTCCCTAAATGCACAAAATCTTGCGTTTCCAGCGAGTTATCAGCGTTTTTTTCTGAGTTTCGTTGAGAAATTTTTGATTCTGTAAATCTGCTCAGAAGCAAGATTTTGCTTCAGAAATGCGTTATATGGCAGAATCTAGCACCGAATACATCATATTTCGTGATTTTAGAGTGCTATTTGTAGTTTAACAAACTTTGGAATAAGTCGAAATCACGCTTTTCCGGGCGATTTTACCAATCAAAAAGTTCATATTCCTATTCAGGAACTTATAATATGTATGAATCTATCAACAAAAACATCATATCTCGTGTTTTCAGAGCGCTATCTGCAGTTATATGAAGTTTGAAATAGGTCAAAATTACCACATTCTCAGCGGTTTCAAAGTATCGCAAATCACATAAATCTATCCAATACAACATAATACTTATGAATCTGTCCTCAAATGCACAAAATGTTGCGTTTCCAGCGAGATATTAGCATTTTTTCTGAGTTTCATTGAGAAATTTTTGATTCTGTAAATCTGCTCAGAAGCAAGATTTTGCTTCAGAAATGCGTAATATGGCAGAATCTAGCACCAAATACATCATATTTCGTGTTTTTAGAGTGCTATTCGCAGTCTTCCAAACCTGGGAATAAGTCGGAATCACACTTTTCCGGGCAGATTTTCACAATCAAAAAGTTCATATTCCTATTCAGGACCTCATAATATGTATGAATCCATCAACAAAAACATCATATCTCGTGTTTTCAGAGCGCTATCTGCAGTTATATGAAGTTTGAAATAAGTCAATATTACCACATTCTCAGCGGTTTCAAAGTATCGCAAATCACATAAATCTATCCAATACAACATAATACGCATGAATCCGTCCTCAAATGCACAAAATTTTGCGTTTCCAGCGAGTTATCAGCGTTTTTCTGAGTTTCGTTGAGAAATTTTTGATTCTGTAAATCTGCTCAGAAGCAAGACTTTGCTTCATGAATGCGTTATATGGCAGAATCTAGCACCAAATACATCATATTTCGTGTTTTTAGAGTGCTATTCGCAGTTTTAAAAACTTTGGAATAAGTCGAAATCACGCTTTTCCGGGCAGATTTTCACAATCAAAAAGTGCATATTCCTGTCCAGAAACTCATAATATGTATGAATCCATCAACTAAAACATCATATCTTGTGTTTTCAGAGCGCTATCTGCAGTTATATGAAGTTTGAAATAAGTCAAAATTACCACATTCTCAGCGGTTTCAAAGTATCGCAAATCACATAAATCTATCCAATACAACATAATACGCATGAATCCGTCCTCAAATGCACAAAATTTTGCGTTTCCAACGAGTTATCAGCGTTTTTTCTGAGTTTCGTTGAGAAATTTTTGATTCTGTAATCTGCTCAGAAGCAAGATTTTGCTCCAGGAATGCGTTATATGGCAGAATCAAGCACCAAATACACCATATTTCGTGTTCTTAGAGTGCTATTCGCAGTTTTACGACCTTTGGAATAAGTCGAAATCACGCTCTTCCGGGCAGGTTTTCACAATTCAGTTCATATTCAAATTCAGGAGCTCATAATATGTATGAATCCATTAACAGAAACATCATATTCCGTGTTTTCAGAGCGCTATCTGCAGTTATATGAAGTTTGAAATAAGTCAAAATTACCACATTCTCAGCGGTTTCAAAGTATAGCAAATCACATAAATCTATCCAATACAACATAATACGCATAAATCCGTCCTCTAATGCACAAAATTTTGCGTTTCCAGCGAGTTATCAGCGTGCTTCCTGAGTTTCGTTGAGAAATTTTTGATTCTGTAAATCTGCTCAGAAGCAAGATTTTGCTTCAGAAATGCGTTATATGGCAGAATCTAGCACCAAATACATCATATTTCGTGTTTTTAGAGTACTATTCGCAGTTTTACAAACTTTGGAATAAGTCGGAATCACGCTCTTCCGGGCAGATTTTCACAATCAAAAAGTTCATATTCCTTTTCAGGACCTTATAATATGTATAAATCCATTAACAGAAACATCATATCTCGTGTTTTCAGAGCGCTATCTGCAGTTATATGAAGTTTGGAATAAGTCAAAATTACCACATTCTCAGCGGTTTCAAAGTATCGCAAATAACATAAATCTATCCAATACAACATAATACGCATGAATCCGTCCTCACATGCCCAAAATGTTGCGTTTCCAGCGAGTTATCAGCATTTTTCTGAGTTTCGTTGAGTAATTTCTGATTCTGGAAATCTGCTCAGAAGCAAGATTTTGATTCAGAAATGCGTTATATGGCAGAATCTAGCACCAAATACATCATATTTTGTGTTTTTAGAGTGCTATTCGCAGTTTTACATACTTTGGAAAAAGTCGAAATCACGCTTTTCCGGGCAAATTTTCAAAATCAAAAAGTTCATATTCCTATACAGGAACTCATAATATGTATGAATCCATCAACAGAAACATCATATCTCGTGTTTTCAGAGCGCTATCTGCAGTTATATGAAGTTTGAAATAAGTCAAAATTACCACATTCTCAGCGGTTTCATAGTATCGCAAATCACATAAATCTATCCATTACAACATGATACGCATGAATCCGTCCTCAAATGCACAAAATTCTGCGTTTCCAGCGAGTTATCAGCGTTTTTTTCTGAGTTTCGTTGAGAAATTTTTTATTCTGTAAATCTGCTCAGAAGCAAGATTTTGCTTCAGAAATGCGTTATATGGCAGAATCTAGCACCAAATACATCATATTCCGTGTTTTTAGAGTGCTAGTCGCAGTTTTACAAACTTTGGAATAGGTCAAAATCACGCTTTTCCGGGCAGATTTTCACAATCAAAAAGTTCATATTCCTATTCAGGAACTCATAATATGTATGAATTCATCAACAAAAACATCATAATCTTGTGTTTTCAGAGCGCTATCGGCAGTTATATGAAGTTTGAAATAAGTCAAAATTACCACATTCTCAGCGGTTTCAAAGTATCGCAAATCACATAAATCTATCCAATACAACATGATACGCATGAATCCGTCCCCAAATGCACAAAATTTTGCGTTTCCAGCGAGTTATCAGCGTTTTTTCTGAGTTTCGTTGAGAAATTTTTGATTCTGTAATCTGCTCAGAAGCAAGATTTTGCTTCAGGAATGCGTTATATGGCAGAATCAAGCACCAAATACACCATATTTCGTGTTTTTAGAGGGCTATTCGCAGTTTTACAAACTTTGGAATAATTCGGAATCACGCTTTTCCGGGCAGATTTTCACAATCAAAAAGTTCATATTCCTATTCAGGAACTCATAATATGTATGAATCTATCAACAGAAACATCATATTCCGTGTTTTCAGAGCGTTATCTGCAGTTATATGAAGTTGAAATAAGTCAAAATTACCACATTCTCAGCGGTTTCAAAGTATCGCAAATCACATAAATCTATCCAATACAACATAATACGCATAAATCCGTCCTCTGATGCAAAAAATTTTGCGTTTCCAGCGAGTTATCAGCGTGCTTTCTGAGTTTCGTTGAAAAATTTTTGTTTTTGTAAATCTGCTCAGAAGCAAGATTTTGCTTCAGAAATGCGTTATATGGCAGAATCTAGTACTAAATACATCATATTTCGTGTTTTTAGAGTACTATTCGCAGTTTTACAAACTTTGGAATAAGTCGAAATCACGCTTTTCCGGGCAGATTTTCACAATCAAAAAGTTCATATTCCTATTCAGGAACCCATAATATGTATGAATCCATCAACAGAAACATCATATTCCGTGTTTTCAGAGCGTTATCTGCAGTTATATGAAGTTTGAAATAAGTCAAAATTACCACATTCTCAGCGGTTTCAAAGTATCGCAAATCACATAAATCTATCCAATACAACATAATACGCATAAATCCGTCCTCTAATGCAAAAAATTTTGCGTTTCCAGCGAGTTATCAGCGTGCTTTCTGAGTTTCGTTGAAAAACTTTTTTTTTTTGTAAATCTGCTCAGAAGCAAGATTTTGCTTCAGAAATGCGTTATATGGCAGAATCTAGCACTAAATACATCATATTTCATGTTTTTAGAGTACTATTCGCAGTTTTACAAACTTTGGAATAAGTCGAAATCACGCTTTTCCGGGCAGATTTTCACAATCAAAAAGTTCATATTCCTATTCAGGACCTTATAATATGTATGAATCCATCAACAGAAACATCATATCTCGTGTTTTCAGAGCGCTATCTGCAGTTATATGAAGTTTGAAATAAGTCAAAATTACCACATTCTCAGCGGTTTCAAAGTATCGCAAATAACATAAATCTATCCAAGACAACATAATACGCATGAATCCGTCCTCAAATGCACAAAATGTTGCGTTTCCAGCGAGTTATCAGCGTTTTTCTGAGTTTCGTTGAGGAATTTTTGATTCTGTAAATCTGCTCAGAAGCACGATTTTGCTTCAGAATTGCGTTATATGGCAGAATCTAGCACCAAATACATCATATTTCGTGTTTTTAGAGTGCTATTCGCAGTTTTACCACTTTGGAATTAGTCGGAATCACGCTTTTCCGCGCAGATTTTTACAATCAAAAAGTTCATATTCGTATTCAAGAACTCATAATATGTATGAATCTTTCAACAAAAACATCATATCTCGTGTTTTCAGAGCGCTATCTGCAGTTATATGAAGTTTGAAATTAGTCTAAATTACCTCATTCTCAGCGGTTTCAAAGTATCGCAAATCACATAAATCTATCCAATACAACATAATACGCATGAACCCGTCCTCAAATGCACAAAATTTTGCGTTTCCAGCGAGTTATCAGCGTTTTTTCTGAGTTTCTTTGAGAAATTTCTTATTCTGTAAATCTGCTCAGAAGCAAGATTTTGCTTCAGAAATGCGTTATATGGCAGAATCTAGCACCAAATACATCATATTTCGTGTTTTTAGAGTGCTATTCGCAGTTTTCCAAACTTTGGAATAAGTTGAAATCACGCTTTTCCGCGCAGATTTTCACAATCAAAAAGTTCATATTCCTATTCAGGAACTCATAATATGTATGAATCTATCAACAAAAACATCATATCTTGTGTTTTCAGAGCGCTATCTGCAGTTATATGTAGTTTGAAATAAGTCAAAATTACCACATTCTCAGCGGTTTCAAAGTATCGCAAATCACATAAATCTATCCAATACAAAATAATACGCATGAATCCGTCCTCAAATGCACAAATTTTTGCGTTTCCAGCGAGTTATCAGCGATTTTTCTGAGTTTCGTTGAGAAATTTTTGATTCTGTAAATCTGCTCAGAAGCAAGATTTTGCTTTATAAATGCGTTATATGGCAGAATCTAGCACCAAATACATCATATTTCGTGTTTTTAGAGTGCTATTCGCAGTGTTAAAAACTTTGGAATAAGTCGAAATCACGCTTTTCCGGGCAGATTCTCACAATCAAAAAGTTCATATTCCTATTCAGGAACTCATAATATGTATGAATCCATTAACAAAAACATCATATCTCGTGTCTTTAGAGCGCTATCTGCAGTTATATGAAGTTTGAAATAAGTCAAAATTACCACATTCTCAGCGGTTTCAAAGTATCGCAAAATCACATAAATCTTTCCAATACAACATAATACGCTTGAATCCGTCCTTAAATGCACAAAATTTTGCGTTTTCAGCGAGTTATCAGTTTTTTTTTCCTGAGTTTCGTTGAGAAATTTTTTATTCTGTAAATCCGCTCAGAAGCAAGATTTTGCTTCAGAAATGCGTAATATGGCAGAATCTAGCACCAAATACATCATATTTCGTGTTTTCAGAGTGCTATTCGCAGTCTTCCAAACTTAGGAATAAGTCGGAATCACACTTTTCCGGGCAGATTTCCACAATCAAAAAGTTCATATTCCTATTCAGGACTTCATAATATATATGAATCCATCAACAAAAACATCATATCTCGTGATTTCAGAGCGCTATCTGCAGTTATATGAAGTTTGAAATAAGTCAAAATTACCACATTCTCAGCGGTTTCAAAGTATCGCAAATCACATGAATCTATCCAATACAACATAATACGCATGAATCCGTCCTCAAATGCACAAAATTTTGCGTTTCCAGCGAGTTATCAACGTTTTTTCTGAGTTTCGTTGAGAAATTTTTGATTCTGTAATCTGCTTAGAGGCAAGATTCTGCTTCAGGAATGCGTTATATGGCAGAATCAAGCACCAAATACACCATATTTCGTGTTTTTAGAGTGCTATTCGCAGTTTTACAAACTTTGGAATAAGTCGGAATCACGCTTTTCCGGGCAGATTTTCACAATCAAAAAGTTCATATTCCTATTCAGGAACTCATAATATGTATGAATCCATGAACAGAAACATCATATTTCGTGTTTTCAGAGCGCTATCTGCAGTTATATGAAGTTTGAAATAAGTCAAAATTACCACATTCTCAGCGGTTTCAAAGTATCGCAAATCACATAGATCTATCCAATACAACATAATACGCATGAATCCGTCCTCAAATTCACAAAATTTTGCGTTTCCAGCAAGTTATCAGCGTTTTTTCTGAGTTTCGTTGAGAAATTTTTGATTCTGTCAATCTGCTCAGAAGCAAGATTTGGCTTCAGAATTGCATTGTATGGCAGAATCTAGCACCAAATACATCATATTTCGTGTTTTTAGTGTGCTATTCGCAGTTTTACAAACTTTGGAACAAGTCGAAATCACGCTTTCCCGAGCAGATTTTCACAATCAAAAAGTTCATATTCCTATACAGGAACTCATAATATGTATAAATCCATCAACAGAAACATCATATCTCGTGTCTTCAGAGCCCTATCTGCAGTTATATAAAATTTGAAATAAGTCAAAATTACCACGTTCTCAGCGGTTTCAAAGTATCGCAAATCACATAAATCTATCCTATACAACATAATACGCATGAATCCGTCCTTAAATGCACAAAATTTTGCGTTTCCAGCGAGTTATCAGCGTTTTTTCTGAGTTTCGTTGAGAAATTTTTGATTCTGTCAATCTGCTCAGAAGAAATATTTTGCTTCAGAAATGCGTTATATGGCAGAATCTAGCACCAAATACATCATATTTCGTGTTTTTAGAGTGCTATTCGCAGTTTTACAAACTTTGGAATAAGTCGAAATCACGCTTTTCCGAGCAAATTTTCACAATCAAAAAGTTCATATTCCTATTCAGGAACTCATAATATGTATGAATCCATCAACAGAAACATCATATCTCGTGTTTTCAGAGCGCTATCTGCAGTTATATGAAATTTGAAATAAGTCAAAATTACCACATTCTCAGCGATTTCAAAGTATCGCAAATCACATAAATCTTTCCTATACAACATAATACGCATGAATCCGTCCTCAAATGCACAAAATTTTGCGTCTCCAGCGAGTTATCAGCGTTTTTTCTGAGTTTCGTTGAGGAATTTTTGATTCTGTAAATCTGCTCAGAAGCAAGATTTTGCATCAGAAATGCGTTATATGGCAGAGTCTAGCACCAAATACATCATATTTTGTGTTTTCAGAGTGCTATTCGCAATTTTACAAACTTTGGAATAAATCGAAATCACGCTTTTCCGGGCAGATTTTCACAATCAAAAATTTCATATTCCTATTCAGGACCTCATAATATGTATGAAACCATCAACAAAAACATCATATCTAGTGTTTTCGGAGCGCTATCTGCAGTTATATGAAGTTTGAAATAAGCCAGAATTACCACATTCTCAGCGGTTTCAAAGTATCGCAAATCACATAAATCTATCCAATACAACATAATACGCATGAATTCGTCCTCAAATGCACAAAATTTTGCGTTGCCAGCAAGTTATCAGCGTTTTTTCTGAGTTTCGTTGAGAAATTTTTGATTCTGTCAATCTGCTCAGAAGCAAGATTTGGCTTCAGAATTGCGTTATATGGCAGAATCTAGCACCAAATACATCATATTTCGTGTTTTTAGAGTGCTATTTGCAGTTTTACAAACTTTGAAATAAGTCAAAATCACGCTTTTTCGAGCAGATTTTCACAATCAAAAAGCTCATATTCCTATTCAGGAACTCATAATATGTATGAATCCATCAACAGAAACATCATATCCCGTGTTTTCAGAGCGCTATCTGCAGTTATATGAAATTTGAAATAAGTCAAAATTACCACATTCTCAGCGGTTTCATAGTATCGCAAATCACATAAATCTATCCTATACAACATAATACGCATGAATCCGTCCTCAAATGCACGAAATTTTGCGTTTCCAGCGAGTTATCAGCGTTTTATCTGAGTTTCGTTGAGAAATTTTTGATTCTGTAAATCTGCTCAGGAGCAAGGTTTTGCTTCAGAAATGCGTTATATGGCAGAATCTATCACCAAATACATCATATTTCGTGTTTTTAGTGTGCTATTCGCAGTTTTACAAACTTTGGAATAAGTCGGAATCACGCTTTTCCGGGCAGATTTTCACAATCAAAAAGTTCATATTCCTATTTAAGAACTCATAATATGTATGAATCCATCAACAAAAACATCATATCTCGTGTTTTTAGAGCGCTATCTGCAGTTATATGAAGTTTGAAATAAGTCAAAATTACCACTTTCTCAGCGGTTTCAAAGTATCGCAAATCACATAAATCTATCCAATACAACATAATTCGCATGAATCCGTCCTCAAATGCACAAAATTTTGCGTTTTCAGCGAGTTATCAGCGTTTTTTCTGAGTTTTGTTGAGAAATTTTTGATTCTGTAAATCTGCTCAGAAGCAAGATTTTGCTTCAGAAATGCGTTATATGGCAGAATCTAGCACCAAATACATCATATTTTGTGTTTTTGGAGTGCTATTCGCAATTTTACAAACTTTGGAATGAATCGAAATCACGCTTTTCCGGGCAGATTTTCACAATCAAAAATTTCATATTCCTATTCAGGACCTTATATTATGTATGAATCCATCAACAAAAACATCATATCTCGTGTTTTCAGAGCGCTACCTGCAGTTATATGAAATTTGAAATAAGTCAAAATTACCACATTCTCAGCGGTTTCAAAGTATCGCAAATCACACAAATCTATACTATACAACATAATACGCATGAATCCATCCTCAAATGCACTAAATTTTGCGTTTCCAGCGAGTTATCAGCGTTTTTTCTGAGTTTCGTTGAGAAATTTTTGATTCTGTCAATCTGCTCAGAAGCAAGATTTGGCTTCAGAATTGCGTTATATGGCAGAATCCAGCACCAAATACATAATATTTCGTGTTTTCAGAGTGCTATTCGCAATTTTACAAACTTTGGAATAAGTCGAAATCACGCTTTTTCGAGCAGATTTCCACAATCAAAAAGTTCATATTCGTATTCAGGAACTCATAATATGTATGAATCCATCAACAGAAACATCATATCTCGTGTTTTCAGAGCGCTACCTGCAGTTATATGAAATTTGAAATAAGTCAAAATTACCACATTCTCAGCGGTTTCAAAGTATCGCAAATCACACAAATCTATACTATGCAACATAATACGCATGAATCCATCCTCAAATGCACAAAATTTTGCGTTTCCAGCGAGTTATCAGCGTTTTTTCTGAGTTTCGTTGAGAAATTTTTGATTCTGTCAATCTGCTCAGAAGCAAGATTTGGCTTCAGAAATGCGTTATATGGCAGAATCTAGCACCAAATACATCATATTTTGTGTTTTTGGAGTGCTATTCGCAATTTTACAAACTTTGGAATAAATCGAAATCACGCTTTTCCGGGCAGATTTTCACAATCAAAAATTTCATATTCCTATTCAGGACCTCATATTATGTATGAATCCATCAACAAAAACATCATATCTCGTGTTTTCAGAGCGCTACCTGCAGTTATATGAAATTTGAAATAAGTCAAAATTACCACATTCTCAGCGGTTTCAAAGTATCGCAAATCACACAAATCTATACTATACAACATAATACGCATGAATCCATCCTCAAATGCACAAAATTTTGCGTTTCCAGCGAGTTATCAGCGTTTTTTCTGAGTTTCGTTGAGAAATTTTTGATTCTGTCAATCTGCTCAGAAGCAAGATTTGGCTTCAGAATTGCGTTATATGGCAGAATCCAGCACCAAATACATAATATTTCGTGTTTTCAGAGTGCTATTCGCAATTTTACAAACTTTGGAATAAGTCGAAATCACGCTTTTTCGAGCAGATTTCCACAATCAAAAAGTTCATATTCGTATTCAGGAACTCATAATATGTATGAATCCATCAACAGAAACATCATATCTCGTGTTTTCAGAGCGCTACCTGCAGTTATATGAAATTTGAAATAAGTCAAAATTACCACATTCTCAGCGGTTTCAAAGTATCGCAAATCACACAAATCTATACTATACAACATAATACGCATGAATCCATCCTCAAATGCACAAAATTTCGCGTTTCCAGCGAGTTATCAGCGTTTTTTCTGAGTTTCGTTGAGAAATTTTTGATTCTGTCAATCTGCTCAGAAGCAAGATTTGGCTTCAGAAATGCGTTATATGGCAGAACCTAGCACCAAATACATCATATTTCGTGTTTTTAGAGTGCTATTCGCAGTTCTACAAACTTTGGAATAAGTCGAAATCACGCTTTTCCGAACAGATTTTCACAATCAAAAAGTTCATATTCCCATTCAGGAACTCATAATATGTATGAATCCATCAACAAAAACATCACATCTTGTGCTTTCAGAGCGCTATCTGCAGTTATATGAAGTTTAAAATAAGTCAGAATTACCACATTCTCAGCGGTCTCGCAGTATCGCAAATCACATAGATCTATCCAATACAACATAGTACGCATGAAACCGTCCTCAAATGCACGAAATTTTGCGTTTTCAGCGAGTTATCAGCGTTTTATCTGAGTTTCGTTGAGAAATTTTCGATTCTGTAAATCTTCTCAGGAGCAAGGTTTTGCTTCAGAAATGCGTTATATGGCAGAATCTATCACCAAATACATCATATTTCGTGTTTTTAGTGTGCTATTCGCAGTTTTACAAACTTTGGAATTAGTCGGAATCAGGCTTTTCTGGGCAGATATTCACAATCAAAAAGTTCATATTCCTATTCAAGAACTCATAATATGTATGAATCCATCAACAGAAACATCATATCTCGTGTTTTCAGAGCGCTATCTGCAGTTATATGAAGTTTGAGATAAGTCAAAACTACCACTCTCTCAGCGCTTCCAAAGTATCGCAAATCACATTAATCTATTCAATACAACATAATACGCATGGATCCGTCCTCAAATGCACAAAATTTTGCGTTTCCAGCGAGTTATCAGCGTTTTTTCTGAGTTTCGTTGAGAAATTTTTGATTCTGTCAATCTGCTCAGAAGCAAGATTTGGCTTCAGAAATGCGTTATATGGCAGAATCTAGCACCAAATACATCATATTTCGTGTTTTTAGAGTGCTATTCGCAGTTTTACAAACTTTGGAATAAGTCGAAATCACGCTTTTCCGGGCAGATTTTCACAATCAAAAAGTTCATATTCCTATTCAGGAACTCATAATATGTATGAATCCATCAACAAAAACATCATATCTTGTGTTTTCAGAGCGCTTTCTGCAGTTATATGAAGTTTGAAATAAGTCAAAATTACCAAATTCTCAGCGGCTTCAAAGTTTCGCAAATTACATAAATCTATCCAATACAACATAATACGCATGAATCCGTCCTCAAATGCACAAAATTTTGCGTTTCCGGCGAGTTTTCAACGTTTTTTCTGAGTTTTGTTGAGAAATTTTTGATTCTGTAAATCTGCTCCGAAGTAAGATTTTCCTTCAGAAATGCGGTATATGGCAGAATCAAGCATCAAAAACATCATATTTCGGGTTTTTAGAGCGCTATTTGCAGTTTTACAAACTTTGGAATAAGTTTAAATCACGCTTTTCCGGGCATATTCTCACAATCAAAGAGTTCATATTCCTATTCAGGACCTCATAATATGTATGAATCCATCAACAAAAACATCATATCTTTTGTTTTCAGAGCGCTATCTGCAGTTATATGAAGTTTGAAATAAGTCAAAATTACCACATTCTCAGCGGTTTCAAAGTATCGCAAATCACATAAATCTATCCAATAGAACATAATACGCATGAATCCGTCCTCAAATGCACAAAATTTTGCGTTTCCAGCGAGTTACCAGCGTTTTTTCTGGGTTTCGTTGAGAAATTTTTGATCCTGTAAATCTGCTTAGAAGCAAGATTTTGCTTTAGAAATGCGTTATATGGCAGAATCTAGCACCAAATACATCATATTTCGTGTTTTTAGAGTGCTATTCGCAGTTTCACAAACTTTGGAATAAGTCGAAATCACGCTTTTCCGGGCAGATTTTCACAATCAAAAAGTTCATATTCCTATTCAGGAACTCATAATATGTATGAATCCATCAACAAAAACATCATATCTCGTGTTTTCAGAGCACTAACTGCAGTTATATTAAGTTTGAAATAAGTCAAAATTACCACATTCTCAGCGGTTTCAAAGTATCGCAAATCACTTAAATCTATCCAATACAACATAGTACGCATGAATCTGTCCTCAAATGTACAAAATTTTGCGTTTCCAGCGAGTTATCAGCGTTTTTCCTGAGTTTCGTTGAGAAATTTTGATTCTGTAAATCTGCTCAGAAGCAAGATTTTGCTTCAGAAATGCGTTATATGGCAGAATCTAGCACCAAATACATCATATTTCGTGTTTTTAGAGTGCTATTCGCAGTTTCACAAACTTTGGAATAAGTCGAAATCACGCTTTTCCGGGCAGATTTTCACAATCAAAAAGTTCATATTCCTATTCAGGAGCTCATAATATGTATGAATCCATCAACAGAAACATCATATCTCGTGTTTTCAGAGCGCTATCTGCAGTTATATGAAGTTTGAGATAAGTCAAAACTACCACTCTCTCAGCGCTTCCAAAGTATCGCAAATCACATTAATCTATTCAATACAACATAATACGCATGGATCCGTCCTCAAATGCACAAAATTTTGCGTTTCCAGCGAGTTATCAGCGTTTTTTCTGAGTTTCGTTGAGAAATTTTTGATTCTGTCAATCTGCTCAGAAGCAAGATTTGGCTTCAGAAATGCGTTATATGGCAGAATCTAGCACCAAATACATCATATTTCGTGTTTTTAGAGTGCTATTCGCAGTTTTACAAACTTTGGAATAAGTCGAAATCACGCTTTTCCGGGCAGATTTTCACAATCAAAAAGTTCATATTCCTATTCAGGAACTCATAATATGTATGAATCCATCAACAAAAACATCATATCTTGTGTTTTCAGAGCGCTTTCTGCAGTTATATGAAGTTTGAAATAAGTCAAAATTACCAAATTCTCAGCGGCTTCAAAGTTTCGCAAATTACATAAATCTATCCAATACAACATAATACGCATGAATCCGTCCTCAAATGCACAAAATTTTGCGTTTCCGGCGAGTTTTCAACGTTTTTTCTGAGTTTTGTTGAGAAATTTTTGATTCTGTAAATCTGCTCCGAAGTAAGATTTTCCTTCAGAAATGCGGTATATGGCAGAATCAAGCATCAAAAACATCATATTTCGGGTTTTTAGAGCGCTATTTGCAGTTTTACAAACTTTGGAATAAGTTTAAATCACGCTTTTCCGGGCATATTCTCACAATCAAAGAGTTCATATTCCTATTCAGGACCTCATAATATGTATGAATCCATCAACAAAAACATCATATCTTTTGTTTTCAGAGCGCTATCTGCAGTTATATGAAGTTTGAAATAAGTCAAAATTACCACTTTCTCAGCGGTTTCAAAGTATCGCAAATCACATAAATCTATCCAATAGAACATAATACGCATGAATCCGTCCTCAAATGCACAAAATTTTGCGTTTCCAGCGAGTTACCAGCGTTTTTCTGGGTTTCGTTGAGAAATTTTTGATCCTGTAAATCTGCTTAGAAGCAAGATTTTGCTTTAGAAATGCGTTTTATGGCAGAATCTAGCACCAAATACATCATATTTCGTGTTTTTAGAGTGCTATTCGCAGTTTCACAAACTTTGGAATAAGTCGAAATCACGCTTTTCCGGGCAGATTTTCACAATCAAAAAGTTCATATTCCTATTCAGGAACTCATAATATGTATGAATCCATCAACAAAAACATCATATCTCGTGTTTTCAGAGCACTAACTGCAGTTATATTAAGTTTGAAATAAGTCAAAATTACCACATTCTCAGCGGTTTCAAAGTATCGCAAATCACTTAAATCTATCCAATACAACATAGTACGCATGAATCTGTCCTCAAATGTACAAAATTTTGCGTTTCCAGCGAGTTATCAGCGTTTTTCCTGAGTTTCGTTGAGAAATTTTGATTCTGTAAATCTGCTCAGAAGCAAGATTTTGCTTCAGAAATGCGTTATATGGCAGAATCTAGCACCAAATACATCATATTTCGTGTTTTTAGAGTGCTATTCGCAGTTTCACAAACTTTGGAATAAGTCGAAATCACGCTTTTCTGGGCAGATTTTCACAATCAAAAAGTTCATATTCCTATTCAGGAGCTCATAATATGTATGAATCCATCAACAAAAACATCATATCTCGTGTTTTCAGAGCGCTATCTGCAGTTATATGAAGTTTGAAATAAGTCAAAATTACCACATTCTCAGCGGTTTCAAAGTATCGCAAATCACATAAATCTATCCAATACAACATAATACGCATGGAGCCGTCCTCAAATGCACAAAATTTTGCGTTTCCAGCGAGTTATCAGCGTTTTTTCTGAGTTTCGTTGAGAAATTTTTGATTCTGTAAATCTGCTCAGAAGCAAGATTTTGCTTCAGAAATGCGTCATATGGAAGAATCTAGCACCAAATACATCATATTTCGTGTTTTTAGAGTGCTATTCGCAGTTTTACAAACTTTGGAATAAGTCGAAATCACGTTTCTCCGCGCCGATTTTCACAATCAAAAAGTTCATATTCCTATTCAAGAACTCATGGTATGTATGAATCCATCAACAGAAACATCATATCTCGTGTTTTCAGAGCGCTATCTGCAGTTATATGGAGTTTGAAATAAGTCAAAATTACCACATTCTCAGCGGTTTCAAAGTATCGCAAATCACATAAATCTATCCAATACAACATTATACGCATGAATCCGTCCTCAAATGCACAAAATTTTGCGTTTCCAGCAAGTTATCAGCGTTTTTTCTGAGTCTTGTTGAGAAATTTTTGATTCTGTAAATCTGCTCAGAAGCAAGATTTTTCTTTAGAAATGCGTTATATGGCAGAATCTCGCACCAAATACATCATATTTCGTGTTTTTATAGCGCATTCGCAGTTTTACAAACTTTGGAATAAGTTAAAATCTTGCTTTTCGGGCAGATTTTCACAATCAAAGGGTTCATATTCCTATTCAGGACCTCATAATATGTATGAATCCATCAACAAAAACATCATATCTTGTGTTTTCGGAGCGCTATCTGCAGTTATATGAAGTTTGAAATAAGTCAAAATTACCACATTCTCAGCGGTTTCAAAGCATCGCAAATCACATAAATCTATCCAATACAACATAATACGCATGAATCCGTCCTCAAATGCACAAAATTTTGCGTTTCCAGCGAGTTATCAGCGTTTTTTGTGAGTTTCGTTGAGAAATTTTTGATTTTGTAAATCTGCTCAGAGGCAAGATTTTGTGTTATTAATTAGACACTTCGTTGATTTTGGTTGAATAAATTAGTACACTGGTTTGCGTAAATTCGTTTATTAAAAACGATAACAAAAAGCGCCTGAAAAATATATCAGGCATTAGAAAAATGAATAACAAAACATACAAAAGTGAATTGCGTTTAGATATAATTTGCAATGAATAAATACTTAAATATAAACATACCTTTTGTAACAATTGCACAGACTTTATATACAAAATGACAGACGATACGCACTTCAAAATTATTCAGACATAAATGTTCGATACAAGATATGGAAGTTTCGCTAGGGTCCCAGACCATCCCCTTCACTGTCCCTCACAGCTACCAATCTTAGCACTACGAAAATATTATAACTTCTCTAAACATAATAAAGCTGAATCTGACCAACTGTTATACCGGGCGATCTAAAATAATTTAATCTCAACATTTTGCTTCAGAAATGCGTTATATGGCAGAATCTAGCACCAAATACATCATATTTCGTGTTTTTAGAGTGCTATTCGCAGTTTTACAAACTTTGGAATAAGACGAGATCAGGCTTTTCCGGGCAGATTTTCACAATCAATAAGTTCATATTCCTATTCAGGAACTCATAATATGTATGAATCCATGAACAAAAACATCATATCTCGTGTTTTCAGAGCGCTATCTGCAGTTATATGAAGTTAGAAATAAGTCTAAATTACCACATTCTCAGCGGTTTCAAAGTATCGCAAATCACATAAATCTATCCAATACAACATAATACGCATGAATTCGTCCTCAAACGCACAAAATTTTGCGTTTCCAGCGAGTTATCAACGTTTTTTCTGAGTTTCGATAAGAAATTTTTGATTCTGTAAATCTGCTCACAAGCAGGATTTTGCTTCAGAAATGCGTCATATGGCAGAATCTAGCACCAAATACATTATATTTCGTGTTTTCAGAGTGCTATTCGCAGTTTTACAAACTTTGGAATAAGTCGAAATCACGCTTTTCGGGGCAGATTTTTACAATCAAAAAGTCTATATTTCTATTCAGGAACTCATAATATGTATGAATCCATCAACAAAAACATCATATCATGTGTTTTCAGAGCGCTATCTGCAGTTATATGAAGTTTGAAATAAGTCAAAATTACTACATTCTCAGCGGTTCCAAAGTATCGCAAATCACATAAATCTATCCCCTTCCCTGTCCCTCACAGCTACCAATCTTAGCACTACGAAAATTTTATAACTTCTCTAAACATAATAAAACTGAATCCGACCAACTGTTATACCGGGCGATCTAAAATGATTTAATCTCAACACTCCTCCTTAATTATTTTTGAGCGCAAATATTCAAATGTCTTACGACTTAGGGCTCTAGTGAGTATGTCAGCCAGCTGATCAGAACTTCTAACGTGACAAAGCTCGATGGTCTGTCCCATGTTTTCTTGAATGAACTTTCTTGGAATGTCGATGTGCTTCTTTCCTTTTGTTATCTTTCCGTCGTGTGTGTTATTTAACATATGGATAGCAGACAGATTATCAACACACAGAGTCGTTGGTTCGTCTGACTTAATGATATTCAGTTCCCTGCTGATGCGACGATTCCAACAAATTTCGTCAATGGAAGATACAGCTGCTCTGTACTCCGCTTCTGCTGTCGATGTGGCTGTCAGTCTTTGTTTCTGGGCAAACCAGATAATTGGGCCACCACGCATTACAAGAACGCCACTTGTTGAATGACCAGTTGACTTATCTCCTCCGTAGTCTGAATCTGTATACGCAATCAACTCTTTATGTCCGTTGAAGTGAATTCCAAAGTTGATCGTTCCTCTCAGATAGGCGAAGACTCGTTTGATCATTTTCCAGTGATTTTCGATAGGTTTACTGCAGAATCTGCTGAGATAATTAACAGTAAAGCTGATGTCAGGCCGTGAGATTGTTGCTAGATATAGAAGACTTCCAACAACTTCTCTGTATGGCGTTGATACAGGCAATGGTTTGTCGATGACAAAGTTCTCTTCCTCAGTCATCATTCCACGTTCAATAGGGGTGGATGCTGGATTCAAAGAGTCGAATCCAAAACGTTGCAGAATCTTTTTGGTGTATTTTGGCTGGCTTACAAAGATTCCTTTCTGATCTATTTTCAGTTCCATTCCAAGATATACAAGTTGGTTTTGCAGGTTCCTGTCGAAAGTTATTTCAAACTTCCTGCTGAGTTGATCCAGAACTTTAGTCATCTCTTCTTGACTTTCACCTATGACTAGTCCATCATCAACAAATAGGGCGAGGATAACAGTCTTGTCTTGGTTGTAGTAAACACAGGGATCATCATCTGAGTCGTCAAATCCTATGGTCTTCAGAAACGTTGAAAATGTTTCGTTCCAATTTTTGGGTGCTTGCTTTAATCCATAAAGGCTCTTGTTGAGTTTGCAGATGCGGCCACTGTTGTCCTTGAAACCTTCAGGCTGGTAAATGTAGATGTCCTCCTTCAGATCGCCATATAAAAAGGCTGTTTTGATGTCAAAGGTTATCAAGTGCATACGTTGCGAGGCTGCCAAACTCAACAGCAGACGAATGGAAACATGACGTGCGACTGGACTAAACGTTGCTGAATAGTCAACACCTTCTCTTTGCTCGAATCCTCTGACGACAAGTCTAGCTTTCGCTCGACCATCTTGTTTTTCTCGCAGAACCCACCGACAGGTCAAAGATTGAACGTTATCAGGCCTTTTGACAAGGGTCCACGTCTTCATCTTCATGAGAGAGTCGAATTCCTCCTGCATGGCTTTAGACCACTTTTCATCTTTCAAGGCGGTTGATACAGGGATGTCCTGCACTTCTCCAATCATGGCAACATTTGCACTTTCGTTTAGATCCATTACATAATCTGCATATCTGGACGGTACTTTAAGATTTCGACGATTGCACAGACTTCTGGTTGGAGCTTCTCTTCCTTCAGACATGTCTGATGAAGAGTCAGAGTTGTCTGAAACATCAGTGTAGATAGAATGTTCACTTTCTTCGAGCAGTTCAATTACTTCGTGTTCAAGCTCAGGCTCTGACGCTGGCTCTTGTTCTGCTCTGTCAATGCAAAGTTCAATTTCGGTAGATCCAGTCTCAATTCCAACTTTTTCATCAAAGATGACATTTCCAGAGACGATTACTCCATTTTTATTTTGCACATAGATCCTATAGCTTGATGAATCCAGATTGTATCCGACAAGCATTCCTTTCTGTGACTTCTTTTCAATTTTACCTCGCCTGTGGTCTTGAACGTAGAAGTAACATTCGCAACCGAAGCTTCTCAAGCTGTTGATTTTGACATGACGACCAAACCACAATTCAGCTGGACACTTTCCTTGCATGGAGCTAGTTCCTGTTTGGTTGATCGTAAAAATGGCATAATTTATTGCTTCAGCCCACAGACTTTCATCCAGACTTTTCGCATGTATGGCTGACCTTGCTGCTTCGACGACTGTGCGCATTTCTCTTTCAATCCTTCCATTTTGTTGAGGTGTATAGGCATTTGATTTGCTGTGAAACACTCCAAGTTCTTCCAAAAGTTCTCTGACGTTGTTATTGATGACTTTTTTTTCGTTGTCCGATCGAAGAGTTTTCACCTTTCGTCCGAACTGATTTTCGACCATCTTCATAAACTTCTCCAACTTGGCAGGTGCTTCATTCTTACTCCTCAAGAAATAGACAATCCTAAAATGCGAAAAATCATCCTTCAGAAGAAGAAAATACTTTGCTCCTCTTAAAGATCGAATGTCCATTCCACAGAGATCCACGTGTATCAGATCCAGGGGGCGTTCTGCTGACTTCTCGTTTTTAGGATGTGTTTCGCGGTGGTGTTTTCCATAGACGCATCCGGTGCAGACGTAATCGTTCAAGTCATCAACATAATCAATCTTGTTCTTTTTCAAAATGTCACGGATGTATTTCACATTCTGGTGTGCCAACCTTTCGTGCCATGTCCTAATCGAAGTTGCTACCAGACACTTGCTAGACTCTTCCTGACGAAACAGCATCACATACAATTTGTCCTGACGTTCCGCTACTGCAACTGTTTCATCTGTGTCGACAGTTTTAAAAAAAGAATTGCTTGCGTCTGTATACTGTTTGTACCCTTTGTCTAACATTTGACTGACTGAGAATAAGTTGAAGGTTAACTTGGGAACAAATAGCACGTCCCTCAAAACTACCTTGTTCCAATTCTTTCCATCGTACGCTTCCACTTCGACATTTCCACTTCCTATTCCTTTGAGTTTAGTTGCATCACCAGTAAGAACTGTTGTTGATTCTTCAAATTCAACATAATCGGTTAGCCATCGTCTTTCAAAAGTCATGTGCTGAGTGGCTCCACAGTCTTGATACCAGGCAGTTGAAGTTTTGAAGTTTAAGTTGATGTGATTAACGTTGGTGGTTGACAATCCAATGGTAAGAAACGCGCGACGATTTTGCTTGCTCGAGTCTCTTTCTGCTCTATCATCTGACTTGCTGTTGTTTCCTTTAGGACAATCCTTGACAAAATGTCCCTTCTGGTCACAGGTGTTGCACGCATAATTTTTCTTGCAATATTCTAGGTATTTGGCACACGGTTTGTTTCGACAATACTTCCTAAAGTGTCCAGACTTTCCACACTTGAAGCATTCGTATTTCGATTTGTCTTGCGAGTCTGGTTTACCTTGCTCAAATTTCCTTCCTTGGTGCTTGGTGAAAAGGGCATTCTGACTCTTTGGTTTGTCAGTTTCATTCAACCTGTCCTCCTCCAGACGTAGGCATTGGATTAAGGTATCCAGGTTTTTGTCAATTGGACTGACATTGTCCCAGGCAGTTCGAAAATGGTATAACTTCGCAGGCAACATTCCCAGAATCCTTGTCATGATCCAACTTTCCTTGATGACTTCTCCTTCAGCCTCAAAATCTTCGGAGTACTGCATCACGGTTAGACAGTTCTCAACAGCTGACTTACTATTATCATACTTATAGCTGAAAAAACGTCTTTGTAACCCTTCCACAGTTAGATCAGATTTCTTACCATACAATGTTTCTAATTTTTCTATCATTTTAAATGAAGATTGACAATTTGCAATTTTCTTAGCTATTTCACTACTAACATTTAAACCAATAAATATTTGAGCTTCTAGATCGCCTTCGATCCATTTCTTAACTTCATCATTACTTGCAGCGCCATCTGGCTTTAACTCTACCCCCGTTGCTATATCAAACAAGTCTTTCGATTTCAAAGTCAAATTCAGTTTAAATCTCCAAGAAATATAATTTACTTTTCCTTGAGTGTTCTCGGACAAAGTTTCGAGTTGCGTTTTAATCGAATTCATTTTTAGTTTTCAGACAAAATTTCAGACTTTCAAAAATTAAAAAAATTAAATGGTTCTCTCACAAAACTTTTAAAATATTTGAAATGAAATTTAAAATTGCAGACAAAATTTAAAAATGAACGAGCTGACAATTTAACTCCAATTTCGTTGACAGACAAAAAAAGTTTTCTTTTAATGACGTAAAAGGTAAGATAACTTTCCTTCCGAGGCAGGTATGTGTTAAAATAATAAGGAATGGCATACGACTGTTGACCTTTGTTGACCCTTGTGACTGACGTTGACTTACGTGGGCTGCGATTGGCCCAGATCCAGACGGAAACAGACGATGCGGACAGATGCTGCGGACTTTGGACTAACGCTACCTCGTGTCACGACTCGATTCATCGGCTTTTCAGAACTTGATGAAAATTTTTCACGTGCTGCACCATTACTTGCTGGACCAGTTTTATTAATTTTTTTTATTCAGACCAAAAAATATCATGGGTGCCTGGGCCCATAACCTGTTATTAATTAGACATTTCGTTGATTTTGGTTGAATAAATTAGTACACTGGTTTGCGTAAATTCGTTTATTGAAAACGATAACAAAAAGCGCCTGAAAAATATAACAGGCATTAGAAAAATGAATAACAAAACATACAAAAGTGAATTGCGTTTAGATATAATTTGCAATGAATAAATACTTAAATATAAACATACCTTTTGTAACAATTGCACAGACTTTATATACAAAATGACAGACGATACGCACTTCAAAATTATTCAGACATAAATGTTCGATACAAGATATGGAAGGTTCGCTAGGGTCCCAGACCATCCCCTTCCCTGTCCCTCACAGCTACCAATCTTAGCACTACGAAAATATTATAACTTCTCTAAACATAATGAAACTAAATCCGACCAACTGTTATACCGGGCGATCTAAAATGATTTAATCTCAACATTTTGCTTCAGAAATGCGTTATATGGCGGAATCTAGCACCAAATACATCATATTTCGTGTTTTTGGAGTGCTATTCGCAGTTTTACAAACTTTGGAATAAGTCGAGATCAGGCTTTTCCGGCAGATTTTCACAATCAATAAGTTCATATTTCTATTCAGGAACTCATAATATGTATGAATCCATCAACAAAAACATCATATCTCGTGTTTTCAGAGCGCTATCTGCAGTTATATGAAGTTAGAAATAAGTCTAAATTACCACATTCTCAGCGGTTTCAAAGTATCGCAAATCACATAAATCTATCCAATACAACTTAATACGCATGAATTCGTCCTCAAATGCACAAAATTCTGCGTTTTCCAGCGAGTTATCAGCGTTTTTTTCTGAGTTTCGATAAGAATTTTTGATTCTGTAAATCTGCTCACAAGCAGGATTTTGCTTCAGAAATGCGTCATATGGCAGAATCTAGCACCAAATACATCATATTTCGTGTTTTTAGAGTGCTATTCGCAGTTTTACAAACTTTGGAATAAGTCGAAATCACGCTTTACGGGCAGATTTTTACAATCAAAAAGTCTATATTCCTATTCAGGAACTCATAATATGTATAAATCCATCAACAAAAACATCATATCAAGTGTTTTCAGAGCGCTATCTGCAGTTATATGAAGTTTGAAATAAGTCAAAATTACCACATTCTCAGCGGTTCCAAAGTATCGCAAATCACATAAATCTATCCAATACAACATAATACGCATGAATCCGTCCTTAAATGCACAAAATTTTGCGTCTGCAGCGAGTTATCAGCGTTTTTCCTGAGTTTCGTTGAGAAATTCTTGATTCTCTAAATCTGCTCAGGAGCAAGATTTTGCTCAGAAATGCGTTATATGGCAGAACTTAGCACCAAATACATCATATTACGTGTTTTCAGAGTGCTATTCGCAGTTTTACAAACTTTGGAATAAGTCGGAATCAGGCTCTTCCGGGCAAATTTACACAATCAAAAAGTTTCATATTCCTATTCAGGAACTCATAGTATGTATGAATCCATCAACAAAAACATCATATCTCGTGTTTTCAGATCGCTATCTGCAGTTATATGAAGTTTGAAATAAGTCAAAATTACCACATTCTCAGCGGTTTCAAAGTATCGCAAATCACATAAATCTATCCAATACAACATAATACGCCTGAATCCGTCCTCAAATGCACAAAATTTTGCGTTTCCAGCGAGTTATCAGCGTTTTTTCTGAGTTTCGTTGGGAAATTTTTGATTCTGTAAATCTGCTCAGGAGTAGGATTTTGCTCAGAAATGCGTTATATGGCAGAATCTAGCACCAAATACATCATATTTCGTGTTTTCAGAGTGCTATTCGCAGTTTTCACAAACTTTGGAATGAGTCGAAATCACGCTTTTCCGGGCAGATTTTCACAATCAAAAAGTTCATATTCCCATTCAGGAACTCATAATATGTATGAATCCATCAACAAAAAACATCATATCTCGTGTTTTCAGAGCGCTATCTGCAGTTATATGAAGTTTGAAATAAGTCAAAATTACCACATTCTCAGCGGTTTCAAAGTATCGCAAATCACATAAATCTATCTAATACAACATAATACGCATGAATCCGTCCTCAAATGCACAAAATATTGCGTTTCCAGCGGGTTATCAGCGTTTTTTCTGAGTTTCGTTGAGAAATTTTTGATTCTGTTAATCTGCTCATAAGCAAGATTTTGCTTCAGAAATGCGTTATATGCAGAATCTAGCACCAAATACATCATATTTCGTGTTTTTAGAGAGCTATTCGCGGTTTTACAAACTTTGGAATAAGTCGAAATCAGGCTTCTCCGGGCAGATTTTCACAATCAAAAAGTTCATATTCCTATTCAGGAACTCATAATATGTATGAATTCATCAACAAAAACATCATATCTTGTGTTTTCAGAGCTCTATCTGCAGTTATATGAAGTTAGGAATAAGTCAAAATTACCACATTCTCAGCGGTTTCAAAGTATCGCAAATCACATAAATCTATCCAATACAACATAATACGTATGAATCCGTCCTCAAATGTACAAAATTCTGCGTTTCCAGCGAGTTATCAGCGTTTTTTCCTGAGTTTCGTTGAGAAATTTTTGATTCTGTAAATCTGCTCAGAAGTAGGATTTTGCTCCAGAAATGCGTTATATGGCAGAATCTAGCACCAAATACATCATATTTCGTGTTTTCAGAGTGCTATTCGCAGTTTCACAAACTTTGGAATGAGTCGAAATCACGCTTTTCCGGGCAGATTTTCACAATCAAAAAGTTCATATTTCCATTCAGAAACTCATAATATATATGAATCCATCAACAAAAACATCATATCTCGTGTTTTCAGAGCGCTATCTGCAGTTATATGAAGTTTGAAATAAGTCAAAATTACCACATTCTCAGCGGTTTCAAAGTATCGCAAATCACATAAATCTATCCAATACAACAAAATACGCCTGAATCCGTCCTCAAATGCACAAAATTTTGCGTTTCCCAGCGAGTTATCAGCGTTTTTTCTGAGTTTCGTTGGGAAATTTTTGATTCTGTAAATCTGCTCAGAAGTAGGATTTTGCTCCAGAAATGCGTTATATGGCAGAATCTAGCACCAAATACATCATATTTCGTGTTTTCAGAGTGCTATTCGCAGTTTCACAAACTTTGGAATGAGGCGAAATCACGCTTTTCCGGGCAGATTTTCACAATCAAAAAGTTCATATTCCCATTCAGGAACTCATAATATGTATGAATCCATCAACAAAAACATCATATCTCGTGTTTTCAGAGCGCTATCTGCAGTTATATGAAGTTTGAAATAAGTCAAAATTACCACATTCTCAGCGGTTTCAAAGTATCGCAAATCACATAAATCTATCTAATACAACATAATACGCATGAATCCGTCCTCAAATGCACAAAATATTGCGTTTCCAGCGGGTTATCAGCGTTTTTTCTGAGTTTCGTTGAGAAATTTTTGATTCTGTTAATCTGCTCATAAGCAAGATTTTGCTTCAGAAATGCGTTATATGGCAGAATCTAGCACCAAATACATCATATTTCGTGTTTTTAGAGAGCTATTCGCAGTTTTAAACTTTGGAATAAGTCGAAATCAGGCTTCTCCGGGCAGATTTTCACAATCAAAAAGTTCATATTCCTATTCAGGAACTCATAATATGTATGAATTCATCAACAAAAAACATCATATCTTGTGTTTTCAGAGCTCTATCTGCAGTTATATGAAGTTAGAAATAAGTCAAAAATTACCACATTTTCAGCGGTTTCAAAGTATCGCAAATCACATAAATCTATCCAATACAACATAATACGCATGAATCCGTCCTCAAATGTACAAAATTCTGCGTTTCCAGCGAGTTATCAGCGTTTTTTCTGAGTTTCGTTGGGAAATTTTTGATTCTGTAAATCTGCTCAGAAGTAGGATTTTGCTCCAGAAATGCGTTATATGGCAGAATCTAGCACCAAATACATCATATTTCGTGTTTTCAGAGTGCTATTCGCAGTTTCACAAACTTTGGAATGAGTCGAAATCACGCTTTTCCGGCAGATTTTTCACAATCAAAAAGTTCATATTCCCATTCAGAAACTCATAATATGTATGAATCCATCAACAAAAACATCATATCTCGTGTTTTCAGAGCGCTATCTGCAGTTATATGAAGTTTGAAATAAGTCAAAATTACCACATTCTCAGCGGTTTCAAAGTATCGCAAATCACATAAATCTATCCAATACAACATAATACGCCTGAATCCGTCCTCAAATGCACAAAATTTTGCGTTTCCCAGCGAGTTATCAGCGTTTTTTCTGAGTTTCGTTGGGAAATTTTGATTCTGTAAATCTGCTCAGAAGTAGGATTTTGCTCCAGAAATGCGTTATATGGCAGAATCTAGCACCAAATACATCATATTTCGTGTTTTCAGAGTGCTATTCGCAGTTTCACAAACTTTGGAATGAGTCGAAATCACGCTTTTCCGGGCAGATTTTCACAATCAAAAAGTTCATATTCCCATTCAGGAACTCATAATATGTATGAATCCATCAACAAAAACATCATATCTCGTGTTTTCAGAGCGCTATCTGCAGTTATATGAAGTTTGAAATAAGTCAAAATTACCACATTCTCAGCGGTTTCAAAGTATCGCAAATCACATAAATCTATCTAATACAACCTAATACGCATGAATCCGTCCTCAAATGCACAAAATATTGCGTTTCCAGCGGGTTATCAGCGTTTTTTCTGAGTTTCGTTGAGGAATTTTTGATTCTGTTAATCTGCTCATAAGCAAGATTTTGCTTCAGAAATGCGTTATATGGCAGAATCTAGCACCAAATACATCATATTTCGTGTTTTTAGAGAGCTATTCGCAGTTTTACAAACTTTGGAATAAGTCGAAATCAGGCTTCTCCGGGCAGATTTTCACAATCAAAAAGTTCATATTCCTATTCAGGAACTCATAATATGTATGAATTCATCAACAAAAACATCATATCTTGTGTTTTCAGAGCTCTATCTGCAGTTATATGAAGTTAGAAATAAGTCGAAATTACCACATTCTCAGCGGTTTCAAAGTATCGCAAATCACATAAATCTATCCAATACAACATAATACGCATGAAGCCGTCCTCAAATGTACAAAATTTTGCGTTCCCAGCGGGTTATCAGTGTTTTTTCTGAGTTTCGATGAGAAATTTTTGATTCTGTAAATCTGCTTAGAAGCAAGATTTTGCTTCAGAAATGCGTCATATGGCAGAATCTAGCACCAAATACATCATATTTCGTGTTTCTAGACTGCTATTTGCAGTTTTACAAACTTTTGAATAAGTCGAAATCACGCTTTTCCAGGCAGATTTTCACAATCAAAAAATTCATATTCCTATTCAGGAACTCATAATATGTATGAATCCATCAACAAGAACATCATATCTCGTGTTTTCAGAGCGCTATCTGCAGTTATATGAAGTTTGAAATAAGTCAAAATTACCACATTCTCAGCGGTTTCAAAGTATCGCAAATTAAATAAATCCAACCAATACAACATAATACGCATGAATCCGTCCTCAAATGCACAAAATTCTGCGTTTCCAGCGAGTTATCAGCGTTTCTTCTGAGTTTCGTTGAGAAATTTTTGATTCTGTAAATCTGCTCAGAAGCAAGATTTTGCTTCAGAAATGCGTTATATGGCAGAATCTAGCACCAAATACATCATATTTAGTGTTTTTAGAGTGCTATTCGCAGTTTTACAAACTTTGGGATAAGTTGAAATCACGCTTCTCTGGGCAGATTTTCACAATCAAAAAGTTCATATTTCTATTCAGGAACTCATAATATGTATGAATCCATCAACAAAAACATTATATCTCGTGTTTTCAGAGCGCTATCTGCAGTTATATGAAGTTCAGAATAAGACAAAATTTCCACATTCTCAGCGGTTTCAAAGTATCGCAAATCACATAAATCTATCCAATACAACATAATACGCATGAATCCGTCCTCAAATGCACAAAATTTTGCGTTTCCAGCGAGTTATCAGCGTTTTTTCTGAGTTTCGTTGAGAAATTTTTGATTCTGTAATTTGCTCAGAAGCAAGATTTTGCTTCAGAAATGCGTTATATGGCAGAATCTAGCACCAAATACATCATATTACGTGTTTTTAGAGTGCCATTCGCAGTTTTACAAACTTTGGAATAAGTCGAAATCACGCTTTTCCGGGCAGATTTTCACAATCAAAAAGTTCATATTCCTATTCAGGAACTCATGATATGTATGAATCCATCAACAAAAACATCATATCTTGTGTTTTCAGAGCGCTATCAGCAGTTATATGAAGTTCGAAATAAGTCAAAATTACCACATTCTCAGCGGTTTCAAAGTATCGCAAATCACATAAATCTATCCAATACAACATGATACGCATCAATCCGTCCTCAAATGCACAAAATATGGCGTTTCCAGCGGGTAATCAGCGTTTTTTTCTGAGTTTCGTTGAGAAATTTTTGATTCTGTTAATCTGCTCATAAGCAAGATTTTGCTTCAGAAATGCGTTATATGGCAGAATCTAGCACCAAATACATCATATTCCGTGTTTTCAGAGTGCTATTCGCAGTTTCACAAACTTTGGAATGAGTCGAAATCACGCTTTTCCGGGCAGATTTTCACAATCAAAAAGTTCATATTCCCATTCAGGAACTCATAATATGTATGAATCCATCAACAAAAACATCATATCTCGTGTTTTCAGAGCGCTATCTGCAGTTATATGAAGTTTGAAATAAGTCAAAATTACCACATTCTCAGCGGTTTCAAAGTATCGCAAATCACATAAATCTATCTAATACAACATAATACGCATGAATCCGTCCTCAAATGCACAAAATATTGCGTTTCCAGCGGGTTATCAGCGTTTTTTCTGAGTTTCGTTGAGAAATTTTTGATTCTGTTAATCTGCTCATAAGCAAGATTTTGCTTCAGAAATGCGTTATATGGCAGAATCTAGCACCAAATACATCATATTTCGTGTTTTTAGAGAGCTATTCGCAGTTTTACAAACTTTGGAATAAGTCGAAATCAGGCTTCTCCGAGCAGATTTTCACAATCAAAAAGTTCATCTTCCTATTCAGGAGCTCATAATATGTATGAATTCATCAACAAAAAACATCATATCTTGTGTTTTCAGAGCTCTATCTGCAGTTATATGAAGTTAGAAATAAGTCAAAATTACCACATTCTCAGCGGTTTCAAAGTATCGCAAATCACATAAATCTATCCAATACAACATAATACGCATGAATCCGTCCTCAAATGTACAAAATTTTGCATTTCCAGCGAGTTATCAGCGTTCTTTCTGAGTTTTCGTTGGGAAATTTTTGATTCTGTAAATCTGCTCAGAAGTAGGATTTTGCTCCAGAAATGCGTTATATGGCAGGATCTAGCACCAAATACATCATATTCCGTGTTTTCAGAGTGCTATTCGCAGTTTCACAAACTTTGGAATGAGTCGAAATCACGCTTTTCCGGGCAGATTTTCACAATCAAAAAGTTCATATTCCCATTCAGGAACTCATAATATGTATGAATCCATCAACAAAAACATCATATCTCGTGTTTTCAGAGCGCTATCTGCAGTTATATGAAGTTTGAAATAAGTCAAAATTACCACATTCTCAGCGGTTTCAAAGTATCGCAAATCACATAAATCTATCTAATACAACATAATACGCATGAATCCGTCCTCAAATGCACAAAATATTGCGTTTCCAGCGGGTTATCAGCGTTTTTTCTGAGTTTCGTTGAGAAATTTTTGATTCTGTTAATCTGCTCATAAGCAAGATTTTGCTTCAGAAATGCGTTATATGGCAGAATCTAGCACCAAATACATCATATTTCGTGTTTTTAGAGAGCTATTCGCAGTTTTACAAACTTTGGAATAAGTCGAAATCAGGCTTCTCCGGGCAGATTTTCACAATCAAAAAGTTCATATTCCTATTCAGGAACTCATAATATGTATGAATTCATCAACAAAAACATCATATCTTGTGTTTTCAGAGCTCTATCTGCAGTTATATGAAGTTAGAAATAAGTCAAAATTACCACATTCTCAGCGGTTTCAAAGTATCGCAAATCACATAAATCTATCCAATACAACATAATACGCATGAATCCGTCCTCAAATGTACAAAATTTTGCGTTCCCAGCGGGTTATCAGTGTTTTTTCTGAGTTTCGATGAGAAATTTTTGATTCTGTTAATCTGCTCATAAGCAAGATTTTGCTTCAGAAATGCGTTATATGGCAGAATCTAGTACCAAATACATCATATTTCGTGTTTTCAGAGTGCTATTCGCAGTTTCACAAACTTTGGAATGAGTCGAAATCACGCTTTTCCGGGCAGATTTTCACAATCAAAAAGTTTATATTCCCATTCAGGAACTCATAATATGTATGAATCCATCAACAAAAACATCATATCTCGTGTTTTCAGAGCGCTATCTGCAGTTATATGAAGTTTGAAATAAGTCAAAATTACCACATTCTCAGCGGTTTCAAAGTATCGCAAATCACATAAATCTATCTAATACAACATAATACGCATGAATCCGTCCTCAAATGCACAAAATATTGCGTTTCCAGCGGGTTATCAGCATTTTTTCTGAGTTTCGTTGAGAAATTTTTGATTCTGTTAATCTGCTCATAAGCAAGATTTTGCTTCAGAAATGCGTTATATGGCAGAATCTAGCACCAAATACATCATATTTCGTGTTTTTAGAGAGCTATTCGCAGTTTTACAAACTTTGGAATAAGTCGAAATCAGGCTTCTCCGGGCAGATTTTCACAATCAAAAAGTTCATATTCCTATTCAGGAACTCATAATATGTATGAATTCATCAACAAAAACATCATATCTTGTGTTTTCAGAGCTCTATCTGCAGTTATATGAAGTTAGAAATAAGTCAAAATTACCACATTCTCAGCGGTTTCAAAGTATCGCAAATCACATAAATCTATCCAATACAACATAATACGCATGAATCCGTCCTCAAATGTACAAAATTTTGCGTTCCCAGCGGTTATCAGTGTTTTTTCTGAGTTTCGATGAGAAATTTTTGATTCTGTAAATCTGCTTAGAAGCAAGATTTTGCTTCAGAAATGCGTCATATGGCAGAATCTAGCACCAAATACATCATATTTCGTGTTTCTAGAGTGCTATTTGCAGTTTTACAAACTTTTGAATAAGTCGAAATCACGCTTTTCCAGGCAGATTTTCACAATCAAAAAGTTTATATTCCTATTCAGGAACTCATAATATGTATGAATCCATCAAAAAAAACATCATATCTTGTGTTTTCAGAGCGCTATCTGCAGTTATATGAAGTTTAAAATAAGTCAAAATTACCACATTCTCAGCGGTTTCAAAGCATCGCAAATCACATAAATCTATCCAATACAACATAATACGCATGAATCCGTCCTTAAATGCACAAAATTTTGCGTTTCCAGCGGGTTATCAGCGTTTTTTCTGAGTTTCGTTGAGGAATTTTTGATTCTGTAAATCTGCTCAAAAGCAAGATTTTGCTCCAGAAATGCGTTATATGGCAAAATCTAGCACCAAATTCATCATATATTGTGTTTTTAGAGTGCTATTCGCAGTTTTACAAACTTTGGAATAAGTCGAAATCACGCTTTTCCGGGCAAATTTTCACAATCAAAAAGTTCATATTCCTATCTAGGAACTCATAATATGTATGAATCCATCAACAAAAACATCATATCTCGTGTTTTCAGAGCGCTATCTGCAGTTATATGAAGTTTGAAATAAGTCAAAATTACCACATTCTCAGCGGTTTCAAAGTATCGCAAATCACATAAATCTATCCAATACAACATAATACGCATGAATCTGTCCTCAAATGCACAAAATTTCGCGTTTCCAGCGTTTTTTCTGAGTCTCGTTGAGAAATTTTTGATCCTGTAGATCTGCTCAGAAGCAAGATTTTGCTTCAGAAATGCGTTATATGGCAGAATCTAGCACCAAATACATCATCTTCAGTGTTTTCAGAGTGCTATTCGCAGTTTTGCAAACTTTGGAATAAGTCGGAATCACAATCTTCCGGGCAGATTTTCACAATCAAAAAGTTCATATTCCTATTCAGGAACTCATAATATGTATGAATCCATCAACAAAAACATCATATCTCGTGTTTTCAGAGCGCTAGCTGCAGTTATATGAAGTATTGAAATAAGACAAAATTATCACATTCTCAACGGTTTCAAAGTATCGCATATCACATAAATCTATCCAATACAACATAATACGCATGAATCCGTCCTAAAATGCACAAAATTTTGCATTTCCAGCGAGTTATCAGCGTTTTTTCTGAGTTTCGTTGAGAAATTTTTGATTCAGTAAATCTGCTCAGAAGCAAGATTCTGCTCCAGAAATGCGTTATATGGCAGAATCTTGAACCAAATACATCATATTTTGTGTCTCAAGAGTGCTATTCGCAGTTTTACAAACTTTGGAATAAGTCGAAATCACGCTTTCCCGGGCAGATTTTCACAATCAAAAAGTTCATATTCCTATTCAGGAACTCATAATATGTATGAATCCATCAACAAAAACATCATATCTCGTGTTTTCAGAGCGATATCTGCAGTTATATGAAGTTTGAAATAAGTCAGAATTACCACATTCTCAGCGGTTTCAAAGTATCGCAAATCACATAAATCTATCCAATTCAACATGATACGCATGAATCTGTCCTCAAATGCCCAGAATTTTGCGTTTCCAGCGAGTTATCAGCGTTTTTTTCTGAGTCTCGTTGAGAAATTTTTGATCATGTAAATCTGCTCAGAAGCAAGATTTTGCTTCAGAAAGGCGTTATATGGCAGAATCTAGCACCAAAAACATCATATTTCGTGTTTTCAGAGTGCTATTCGCAGTTTTGCAAACTTTGGAATAAGTCGAAATAACGCTTTTCCGGGCAGATATTTACAATCAAAAAGTTCATATTCCTATTCAGGAACTCATAATATGTATGAATCCATCAACAAAAACATCATATCTCGTGTTTTCAGAGCGCTATCTGCAGTTATATGAAGTTTGAAATAAGTCAAATTTATCACATTCTCAGCGGTTTCAAAGTATCGCATATCACATAAATCTATCCAATACAACATAATACGCATGAATTCGTCCTCAAATGCACAAAATTTTGCGTTTCCAGTGAGTTATGAGCGTTTTTTCTGTGTTTCGTTGAGACATTTTTGATTCTGTAAATCTGCTCAGAAGTAAGATTTTGCTCCAGAAATGCGTTATATGGCAGAATCTATCACCAAATACATCATATATCGTGTTTTTACAGCGCTATTCGCAGTTTCACAAACCTTGGAATAAGTCGAAATCACGCTTTTCCGGGCAGATTTTCACAATCAAAAAATTCATATTCCTATTCAGGAACTCATAATATGTATGAATCCATCAACAAGAACATCATATCTCGTGTTTTCAGAGCGCTATCTGCAGTTATATGAAGTTTGAAATAAGTCAAAATTACCACATTCTCAGCGGTTTCAAAGTATCGCAAATTACATAAATCCATCCAATACAACATAATACGCATGAATCCGTCCTCAAATGCACAAAATTCTGCGTTTCCAGCGAGTTATCAGCGTTTTTTCTGAGTTTCGTTGAGAAATTTTTGATTCTGTAAATCTGCTCAGAAGCAAGATTTTGCTTCAGAAATGCGTTATATGGCAGAATCTAGCACCAAATACATCATATTTAGTGTTTTTAGAGTGCTATTCGCAGTTTTACAAACTTTGGAATAAGTTGAAATCACGCTTCTCTGGGCAGATTTTCACAATCAAAAAGTTCATATTTCTATTCAGGAACTCATAATATGTATGAATCCATCAACAAAAACATCATATCTTGTGTTTTCAGAGCGCTATCAGCAGTTATATGAAGTTCGAAATAAGTCAAAATTACCACATTCTCAGCGGTTTCAAAGTATCGCAAATCACATAAATCTATCCAATACAACATGATACGCATCAATCCGTCCTCAAATGCACAAAATATTGCGTTTCCAGCGGGTTATCAGCGGTTTTTTCTGAGTTTCGTTGAGAAATTTTTGATTCTGTTAATCTGCTCATAAGCAAGATTTTGCTTCAGAAATGCGTTATATGGCAGAATCTAGCACCAAATACATCATATTTCGTGTTTTCAGAGTGCTATTCGCAGTTTCACAAACTTTGGAATGAGTCGAAATCACGCTTTTCCGGGCAGATTTTCACAATCAAAAAGTTCATATTCCCATTCAGGAACTCATAATATGTATGAATCCATCAACAAAAACATCATATCTCGTGTTTTCAGAGCGCTATCTGCAGTTATATGAAGTTTGAAATAAGTCAAAATTACCACATTCTCAGCGGTTTCAAAGTATCGCAAATCACATAAATCTATCTAATACAACATAATACGCATGAATCCGTCCTCAAATGCACAAAATATTGCGTTTCCAGCGGGTTATCAGCGTTTTTTCTGAGTTTCGTTGAGAAATTTTTGATTCAGTTAATCTGCTCATAAGCAAGATTTTGCTTCAGAAATGCGTTATATGGCAGAATCTAGCACCAAATACATCATATTTCGTGTTTTTAGAGAGCTATTCGCAGTTTTACAAACTTTGGAATAAGTCGAAATCAGGCTTCTCCGGGCAGATTTTCACAATCAAAAAGTTCATATTCCTATTCAGGAACTCATAATATGTATGAATTCATCAACAAAAACATCATATCTTGTGTTTCAGAGCTCTATCTGCAGTTATATGAAGTTAGAAATAAGTCAAAATTACCACATTCTCAGCGGTTTCAAAGTATCGCAAATCACATAAATCTATCCAATACAACATAATACGCATGAATCCGTCCTCAAATGTACAAAATTTTGCGTTCCCAGCGGGTTATCAGTGTTTTTTCTGAGTTTCGATGAGAAATTTTTGATTCTGTTAATCTGCTCATAAGCAAGATTTTGCTTCAGAAATGCGTTATATGGCAGAATCTAGTACCAAATACATCATATTTCGTGTTTTCAGAGTGCTATTCGCAGTTTCACAAACTTTGGAATGAGTCGAAATCACGCTTCTCCGGGCAGATTTTCACAATCAAAAAGTTCATATTCCCATTCAGGAACTCATAATATGTATGAATCCATCAACAAAAACATCATATCTCGTGTTTTCAGAGCGCTATCTGCAGTTATATGAAGTTTGAAATAAGTCAAAATTACCATATTCTCAGCGGTTTCAAAGTATCGCAAATCACATAAATCTATCTAATACAACATAATACGCATGAATCCGTCCTCAAATGCTCAAAATATTGCGTTTCCAGCGGGTTATCAGCGTTTTTTCTGAGTTTCGTTGAGAAATTTTTGATTCTGTTAATCTGCTCATAAGCAAGATTTTGCTTCAGAAATGCGTTATATGGCAGAATCTAGCACCAAATACATCATATTTCGTGTTTTTAGAGAGCTATTCGCAGTTTTACAAACTTTGGAATAAGTCGAAATCAGGCTTCTCCGGGCAGATTTTCACAATCAAAAAGTTCATATTCCTATTCAGAAACTCATAATATGTATGAATTCATCAACAAAAACATCATATCTTGTGTTTTCAGAGCTCTATCTGCAGTTATATGAAGTTAGAAATAAGTCAAAATTACCACATTCTCAGCGGTTTTAAAGTATCGCAAATCACATAAATCTATCCAATACAACATAATACGCATGAATCCGTCCTCAAATGTACAAGATTTTGCGTTTCCAGCGAGTTATCAGCGTTTTTTTCTGAGTTTCGTTGGGAAATTTTTGATTCTGTAAATCTGCTCAGAAGTAGGATTTTGCTCCAGAAATGCGTTATATGGCAGAATCTAGCACCAAATACATCATATTTCGTGTTTTCAGAGTGCTATTCGCAGTTTCACAAACTTTGGAATGAGTCGAAATCACGCTTTTCCGGGCAGATTTTCACAATCAAAAAGTTCATATTCCCATTCAAGAACTCATAATATGTATGAATCCATCAACAAAAACATCATATCTCGTGTTTTCAGAGCCCTATCTGCAGTTATATGAAGTTTGAAATAAGTCAAAATTACCACATTCTCAGCGGTTTCAAAGTATCGCAAATCACATAAATCTATCTAATACAACATAATACGCATGAATCCGTCCTCAAATGCACAAAATATTGCGTTTCCAGCGGGTTATCAGCGTTTTTTCTGAGTTTCGTTGAGAAATTTTTGATTCTGTTAATCTGCTCATAAGCAAGATTTTGCTTCAGAAATGCGTTATATGGCAGAATCTAGCACCAAATACATCATATTTCGTGTTTTTAGAGAGCTATTCGCAGTTTTACAAACTTTGGAATAAGTCGAAATCAGGCTTCTCCGGGCAGATTTTCACAATAAAAAAGTTCATATTCCTATTCAGGAACTCATAATATGTATGAATTCATCAACAAAAACATCATATCTTGTGTTTTCAGAGCTCTATCTGCAGTTATATGAAGTTAGAAATAAGTCAAAATTACCACATTCTCAGCGGTTTCAAAGTATCGCAAATCACATAAATCTATCCAATACAACATAATACGCATGAATCCGTCCTCAAATGTACAAAATTTTGCGTTCCCAGCGGGTTATCAGTGTTTTTTCTGAGTTTCGATGAGAAATTTTTGATTCTGCTTAGAAGCAAGATTTTGCTTCAGAAATGCGTCATATGGCAGAATCTAGCACCAAATACATCATATTTCGTGTTTCTAGAGTGCTATTTGCAGTTTTACAAACTTTTGAATAAGTCGAAATCACGCTTTTCCAGGCAGATTTTCACAATCAAAAAGTGTATATTCCTATTCAGGAACTCATAATATGTATGGATCCATCAAAAAAAACATCATATCTTGTGTTTTCAGAGCGCTATCTGCAGTTATATGAAGTTTGAAATGAGTCAAAATTACCTCATTCTCAGCGGTTTCAAAGCATCGCAAATCACATAAATCTATCCAATACAACATAATACGCATGAATCCGTCCTTAAATGCACAAAATTTTGCGTTTCCAGCGGGTTATCAGCGTTTTTTCTGAGTTTCGTTGGGGAATTTTTGATTCTGTAAATCTGCTCAAAAGCAAGATTTTGCTCCAGAAATGCGTTATATGGCAAAATCTAGCACCAAATTCATCATATATTGTGTTTTTAGAGTGCTATTCGCAGTTTTACAAACTTTGGAATAAGTCGAAATCACGCTTTTCCGGGCAAATTTTCACAATCAAAAAGTTCATATTCCTATCTAGGAACTCATAATATGTATGAATCCATCAACAAAAACATCATATCTCGTGTTTTCAGAGCGCTATCTGCAGTTATATGAAGTTTGAAATAAGTCAATTTTATCACATTCTCAGCGGTTTCAAAGTATCGCATATCACATAAATTTATCCAATACAACATAATACGCATGAATCCGTCCTCAAATGCACAAACTTTTGCGTTTCCAGCGAGCTATGAGCGTTTTTTCTGTGTTTCGTTGAGACATTTTTGATTCTGTAAATCTGCTCAGAAGTAAGATTTTGCTCCAGAAATGCGTTATATGGCAGAATCTATCACCAAATACATCATATATCGTGTTTTTACAGCGCTATTCGCAGTTTCACAAACTTTGGAATAAGTCGAAATCACGCTTTTCCGGGCAGATTTTCACAATCAAAAAATTCATATTCCTATTCAGGAACTCATAATATGTATGAATCCATCAACAAGAACATCATATCTCGTGTTTTCAGAGCGCTATCTGCAGTTATGTGAAGTTTGAAATAAGTCAAAATTACCACATTCTCAGCGGTTTCAAAGTATCGCAAATTACATAAATCCATCCAATACAACATAATACGCATGAATCCGTCCTCAAATGCACAAAATTCTGCGTTTCCAGCGAGTTATCAGCGTTTTTTCTGAGTTTCGTTGAGAAATTTTTGATTCTGTAAATCTGCTCAGAAGCAAGATTTTGCTTCAGAAATGCGTTATATGGCAGAATCTAGCACCAAATACATCATATTTAGTGTTTTTAGAGTGCTATTCGCAGTATTACAAACTTTGGAATGAGTTGAAATCACGCTTCTCTGGGCAGATTTTCACAATCAAAAAGTTCATATTTCTATTCAGGAACTCATAATATGTATGAATCCATCAACAAAAAACATCATATCTCGTGTTTTCAGAGCGCTATCTGCAGTTATATGAAGTTCAGAATAAGACAAAATTTCCACATTCTCAGCGGTTTCAAAGTATCGCAAATCACATAAATCTATCCAATACAACATAATACGCATGAATCCGTCCTCAAATGCACAAAATTTTGCGTTTCCAGCGAGTTATCAGCGTTTTTTTCTGAGTTTCGTTGAGAAATTTTTGATTCTGTAATTTGCTCAGAAGCAAGATTTTGCTTCAGAAATGCGTTATATGGCAGAATCTAGCACCAAATACATCATATTTCGTGTTTTTAGAGTGCCATTCGCAGTTTTACAAACTTTGGAATAAGTCGAAATCACGCTTTTCCGGGCAGATTTTCACAATCAAAAAGTTCATATTCCTATTCAGGAACTCATAATATGTATGAATCCATCAACAAAAACATCATATCTTGTGTTTTCAGAGCGCTATCAGCAGTTATATGAAGTTCGAAATAAGTCAAAATTACCACATTCTCAGCGGTTTCAAAGTATCGCAAATCACATAAATCTATCCAATACAACATGATACGCATCAATCCGTCCTCAAATGCACAAAAATTTGCGTTTCCAGCGAGTTATCAGCGTTTTTTCTGTATTTCGTTGAGAAATTTTTGATTCTGTAAATCTGCTCAGAAGCAAGATTTTGCTTCAGAAATGCGTTATATGGCAGAATCTAGTACCAAATACATCACATTTCGTGTTTTTAGAGTGCTATTCGCAGTTTTACAAACTTGGAATGAGTCAAAATCACGCTTCTCCGAGCAGATTTTCACAATCAAAAAGTTCATATTCCTATTCAGGAACTCATAATAAGTATGAATCCATCAACAAAAACATCATATCTCGTGTTTTCAGAGCGCTATCTGCAGTTATATGATGTTTCAAATAAGTCAGAATTATCACATTCTCAGTGGTTTCAAAGTATCGCAAATCACATAAATCTATCCAATACAACATAATACGCATGAATTCGTCCTCAAATGCACAAAATTTTGCGTTTCCAGCGAGTTATCAGCGATTTTTCTGAGTTTCGTTGAGAAATTTTCGATTCTGTAAATCTACTCAGTAGCAAGATTTTGCTTCAGAAATGCGTTATATGGCAGAATCTAGCACCAAATACATCACATTTCGTGTTTTTAGAGTGCTATTCGCAGTTTCACAAACTTTGGAATGAGTCGAAATCACGCTTTTCCGGGCAGATTTCCACAATCAAAAAGTTCATATTCCTATTCAGGAACTCATAATATGTATGAATCTATCAACAAAACATCATATCTCGTGTTTTCAGAGCGCTATCTGCAGTTATATGAAGTTTGAAATAAGTCAAAATTACCACATTCTCAGCGGTTTCAAAGTATCGCAAATCACATAAATCTATCCAATACAACATAATACGCATGAATCCGTCCTCAAATGCACAAAATTTTGCGTTTCCAGCGAATTACCAGCGTTTTTTCTGAGTTTCGTTGAGAAAGTTTTGATTCTGTAAATCTGCTCAGAAGCAAGATTTTGCTACAAAAATGCGTTATATGGCAGAAACTAGCACCAAATACATCATATTCCGTGTTTTTAGAGTGCTATTCGCAGTTCTACAAACTTTGGAATGAGTCGAAGTCACGCTTTTTCGGGCAGATTTTCACAATCAAAAAGTTCATATCCCTATCCAGGAACTCATAATATGTATGAATCCATCAACAAAAACATCATATCTTGTGTTTCAAAGCGCTATCTGCAGTTATATGAAGTTTAAAATAAGTCAAAATTACCACATTCTCAGCGGTTTCAAAGTATCGCAAATCACATAAATCTATCCAATACAACATAATACGCATGACTCCGTCCTCAAATGCACAAAATTTTGCGTTTCCAGCGAGTTATCAGCGTTTTTTCTGAGTTTCGTTGAGAAATTTTTATTCTGTAAATCTGCTCAGAAGCAAGATTTTGCTGCAGAAATGCGTTATATGGCAGAATCTAGCACCAAAAACATCATATTTCGTGTTTTTAGAGTGCTTTTCGCAGTTTTACAAACTTGGAATAAGTCGAAATCACGCTTTTCCGGGCAGATTTTCACAATCAAAAAGTTCATATTCCTATTCAGGAACTCATAATATGTATGAATCTATCAACAAAAACATCATATCTCGTGTTTCCAGAGCGCTATCTGCAGTTATATGAAGTTTGAAATAAGTCAAAATTACCACATTCTCAGCGGTTTTAAAGTATCGCAAATCACATAAATCTATCCAATACAACTTAATACGCAAGAATCCGTCCTCAAATGCACAAAATTTTGCGTTTCCAGCGAATTATCAGCGTTTTTTCTGAGTTTCGTTGAGAAATTTTTGACTCTGTAAATCTGCTCAGAAGGAAGATTTTGCTTCAGAAATGCGTTATATGGCAGAATCTAGCACCAAATACATCATATTTCGTGTTTTTAGAGTGCTATTCGCAGTTTTACAAGCTTGGAATAAGTCGAAATCACGCTTTTCCCGGGCAGATTTTCACAATCAAATAGATCATATTCCTATTCAGGACCTCATAATATGTATAAATCCATCAACAAAAACATCATATCTCGTGTTTTAGAGCGCTATCTGCAGTTATATGAAGTTTGAAATAAGTCGAAATTACCACATTCTCAGCGGTTTCAAAGTATCGCAAATCACATAAATCTATCCAATACAACATAATACGCATGAATCCGTCCTCAAATGCACAAAATTTTGCGTTCCCCAGCGAGTTATCAGCGTTTTTTCTGAGTCTTGTTGAGAAATTTGTGATTTTGTGAATATGCTCAGAAGCAAGATTTTGCTTCAGAACTGCGTTATATGGCAGAATTCAGCACCAAATACATCATATTTCGTGTTCTTACAGCGCTATTTGCAGTTTTACAAACTTTGGAATAAGTCGAAATCACGCTTTTCCGGGCAGATTTTCACAATCAAAAAGTTTATATTCCTATTCAGGAACTCATAATATGTATGAATCCATCAACAAAAACATCATATCTCGTGTTTTCAGAGCGCTATCTGCAGTTATATGATGTTTCAAATAAGTCAAAATTATCACATTCTCAGTGGTTTAAAGTATCGCAAATCACATAAATCTATCCAATACAACATAATACGCATGAATTCGTCCTCAAATGCACAAAATTTTGCGTTTCCAGCGAGTTATCAGCGTTTTTCCTGAGTTTCGTTGAGAAATTTTTGATTCTGTAAATCTACTCAGTAGCAAGATTTTGCTTCAGAAATGATTTATATGGCAGAATCAAGCACTAAATACATCATATTTCGTGTTTTTAGAGTGCTATTCGCAGTTTTACAAACCTTGGAATAAGTCGAAATCACGTTTTTCCGGCAGATTTTCACAATCAGAAAGTTTATATTCCTATTCAGGAACTCATAATATGTATGAATCCAACAACAAAAACATCATATCTCGTGTTTCCAGAGCGCTATCTGCTGTTATATGATGTTTCAAATAAGTCAAAATTACCACATTCTCAGCGGTTTCAAGTATCGCAAATCACATAAATCTATCCAATACAACATAATACGCATGAATTCGTCCTCAAATGCACAAAATTTTGCGTTACCAGCGAGTTATCAGCGTTTTTTCTGAGTTTCGTTGGGAAATTTTTGATTCTGTAAATCTGCTCAGAAGTAGGATTTTGCTCCAGAAATGCGTTATATGGCAGAATCTAGCACCAAATACATCATATTTCGTGTTTTCAGAGTGCTATTCGCAGTTTCACAAACTTTGGAATGAGTCGAAATCACGCTTTTCCGGCAGATTTTCACAATCAAAAAGTTCATATTCCCATTCAGGAACTCATAATATGTATGAATCCATCAACAAAAACATCATATCTCGTGTTTTCAGAGCGCTATCTGCAGTTATATGAAGTTTGAAATAAGTCAAAATTACCACATTCTCAGCGGTTTCAAAGTATCGCAAATCACATAAATCTATCCAATACAACATAATACGCCTGAATCCGTCCTCAAATGCACAAAATTTTGCGTTTCAGCGAGTTATCAGCGTTTTTTCTGAGTTTCGTTGGGAAATTTTTGATTCTGTAAATCTGCTCAGAAGTAGGATTTTGCTCCAGAAATGCGTTATATGGCAGAATCTAGCACCAAATACATCATATTCCGTGTTTTCAGAGTGCTATTCGCAGTTTCACAAACTTTGGAATGAGTCGAAATCACGCTTTTCCGGGCAGATTTTCACAATCAAAAAGTTCATATTCCCATTCAGGAACTCATAATATGTATGAATCCATCAACAAAAACATCATATCTCGTGTTTTCAGAGCGCTATCTGCAGTTATATGAAGTTTGAAATAAGTCAAAATTACCACATTCTCAGCGGTTTCAAAGTATCGCAAATCACATAAATCTATCTAATACAACATAATACGCATGAATCCGTCCTCAAATGCACAAAATATTGCGTTTCCAGCGGGTTATCAGCGTTTTTTCTGAGTTTCGTTGAGAAATTTTTGATTCAGTTAATCTGCTCATAAGCAAGATTTTGCTTCAGAAATGCGTTATATGGCAGAATCTAGCACCAAATACATCATATTTCGTGTTTTTAGAGAGCTATTCGCAGTTTTACAAACTTTGGAATAAGTCGAAATCAGGCTTCTCGGGCAGATTTTCACAATCAAAAAGTTCATATTCCTATTCAGGAACTCATAATATGTATGAATTCATCAACAAAAACATCATATCTTGTGTTTTCAGAGCTCTATCTGCAGTTATATGAAGTTAGAAATAAGTCAAAATTACCACATTCTCAGCGGTTTCAAAGTATCGCAAATCACATAAATCTATCCAATACAACATAATACGCATGAATCCGTCCTCAAATGTACAAAATTTTGCGTTCCCAGCGGGTTATCAGTGTTTTTTCTGAGTTTCGATGAGAAATTTTTGATTCTGTTAATCTGCTCATAAGCAAGATTTTGCTTCAGAAATGCGTTATATGGCAGAATCTAGTACCAAATACATCATATTTCGTGTTTTCAGAGTGCTATTCGCAGTTTCACAAACTTTGGAATGAGTCGAAATCACGCTTCTCCGGGCAGATTTTCACAATCAAAAAGTTCATATTCCCATTCAGGAACTCATAATATGTATGAATCCATCAACAAAAACATCATATCTCGTGTTTTCAGAGCGCTATCTGCAGTTATATGAAGTTTGAAATAAGTCAAAATTACCATATTCTCAGCGGTTTCAAAGTATCGCAAATCACATAAATCTATCTAATACAACATAATACGCATGAATCCGTCCTCAAATGCTCAAAATATTGCGTTTCCAGCGGGTTATCAGCGTTTTTTCTGAGTTTCGTTGAGAAATTTTTGATTCTGTTAATCTGCTCATAAGCAAGATTTTGCTTCAGAAATGCGTTATATGGCAGAATCTAGCACCAAATACATCATATTTCGTGTTTTTAGAGAGCTATTCGCAGTTTTACAAACTTTGGAATAAGTCGAAATCAGGCTTCTCCGGGCAGATTTTCACAATCAAAAAGTTCATATTCCTATTCAGAAACTCATAATATGTATGAATTCATCAACAAAAACATCATATCTTGTGTTTTCAGAGCTCTATCTGCAGTTATATGAAGTTAGAAATAAGTCAAAATTACCACATTCTCAGCGGTTTTAAAGTATCGCAAATCACATAAATCTATCCAATACAACATAATACGCATGAATCCGTCCTCAAATGTACAAGATTTTGCGTTTCCAGCGAGTTATCAGCGTTTTTTCTGAGTTTCGTTGGGAAATTTTTGATTCTGTAAATCTGCTCAGAAGTAGGATTTTGCTCCAGAAATGCGTTATATGGCAGAATCTAGCACCAAATACATCATATTTCGTGTTTTCAGAGTGCTATTCGCAGTTTCACAAACTTTGGAATGAGTCGAAATCACGCTTTTCCGGGCAGATTTTCACAATCAAAAAGTTCATATTCCCATTCAGGAACTCATAATATGTATGAATCCATCAACAAAAACATCATATCTCGTGTTTTCAGAGCCCTATCTGCAGTTATATGAAGTTTGAAATAAGTCAAAATTACCACATTCTCAGCGGTTTCAAAGTATCGCAAATCACATAAATCTATCTAATACAACATAATACGCATGAATCCGTCCTCAAATGCACAAAATATTGCGTTTCCCAGCGGGTTATCAGCGTTTTTTCTGAGTTTCGTTGAGAAATTTTTGATTCTGTTAATCTGCTCATAAGCAAGATTTTGCTTCAGAAATGCGTTATATGGCAGAATCTAGCACCAAATACATCATATTTCGTGTTTTTAGAGAGCTACTCGCAGTTTTACAGACTTTGGAATAAGTCGAAATCAGGCTTCTCCGGGCAGATTTTCACAATAAAAAAAGTTCATATTCTATTCAGGAACTCATAATATGTATGAATTCATCAACAAAAACATCATATCTTGTGTTTTCAGAGCTCTATCTGCAGTTATATGAAGTTAGAAATAAGTCAAAATTACCACATTCTCAGCGGTTTCAAAGTATCGCAAATCACATAAATCTATCCAATACAACATAATACGCATGAATCCGTCCTCAAATGTACAAAATTTTGCGTTCCCAGCGGGTTATCAGTGTTTTTTCTGAGTTTCGATGAGAAATTTTTGATTCTGTAAATCTGCTTAGAAGCAAGATTTTGCTTCAGAAATGCGTCATATGGCAGAATCTAGCACCAAATACATCATATTTCGTGTTTCTAGAGTGCTATTTGCAGTTTTACAAACTTTTGAATAAGTCGAAATCACGCTTTTCCAGGCAGATTTTCACAATCAAAAAGTGTATATTCCTATTCAGGAACTCATAATATGTATGGATCCATCAAAAAAAACATCATATCTTGTGTTTTCAGAGCGCTATCTGCAGTTATATGAAGTTTGAAATGAGTCAAAATTACCTCATTCTCAGCGGTTTCAAAGCATCGCAAATCACATAAATCTATCCAATACAACATAATACGCATGAATCCGTCCTTAAATGCACAAAATTTTGCGTTTCCAGCGGGTTATCAGCGTTTTTTCTGAGTTTCGTTGGGGAATTTTTGATTCTGTAAATCTGCTCAAAAGCAAGATTTTGCTCCAGAAATGCGTTATATGGC